>OMLB01061285.1:0-11256 GCA_900302555.1 Myripristis jacobus
ACTGTACATTCTAAAAACTGGACAGGGTTAGGTTAATTTTATTAATTTTATTTTATTTTATATTATATATTTTTATAATCTACTGTATGGTACGTAGGTGAGAAATAGAGTACAGTAAATAAGAATACACTATTCTATTCCTTATTATTGCACCAACTGAAAGTACAAAATATGGCTGAGTAATATAAAGAAAATAGACTGTAATTGTGATTTTTCAACAGCAGAGGTCACTGAACAACCAGCTTACTCTCCATCATCCTCACCCAGATATAATTTGATCCCACTCAGCCTGCAAGGTTTGATGGAGAGACAGATGTTCACATAGTGTTTTTAAAGCAGCATGCACCCGCTGCACATAATGACCTCTAATGAGACAGATGTTGATGATTTCAAATGACAACCTCCGCTGATTGCAGGGGAGAGTGTCCACTGGTGGCAGCCCCTGAACTGTGTTCTGCAAGAAAACTCACATCTGAAAGAATCTGAGAGGTAATGAAATGAGTAATAGATGGAAATACAAATGGACTGTCTCAAAACAAGCTGAAGCAAAACAGTAATTTTACTCTCACATGCCTGCAGGGATCTGATTCTGCATTTAAAAGTTAAAAGTAATGCGTCATCTGGTGCAGCTGGGATGGAAGGACCGGTCATGAGTGAAAGATGAGCTAATTACATTTGGGGAGTATCTAGGTTAAAAGGTCAAAGTTAAGGTCAGCCAAAGGATCAAAGCCTCATAGAAAGTTGCAGCTGGGTGTGTAATGTTGATGTGGGGATTGTGCAGCGTAGCGAAGGCTGCTGCCTCTCACTGCTCTTCTCATCATTAATATCACTATGGCACCTGCTTAACCCTACAGTTTTATCAGTTGGGCTCAATTTGACCCCAGAAATGTAAGCCTCCAGAACATGATGAATATAATAAAAACTGTTACCCTGTTAGTTTAAGTGTCAGGTACTAATTAAAGATAATTGGAGTCTTAAACAATTACTCATGCTTTTATTATGTACGTTATAACCACTATTACTTGTTACTACCACTACATCTAGCCTCTTTATGCCACTGGGGACTTTAAACCGAGTGAATACCCGCCTCCACCCACAGGACTTGCTTACACACCTATAGCCGCTGCCGACTGTGCCTGTACAAATTAAACCTGTAGAAATGCTGCCTTTGTGCGCTGCTCATAATCTTGTCATAAGCTGAATTCTCCATTCAGTGAAGATATTGAATATCATTGAAAATAATAACCAAATGAGTTTTTGTTTGTTTGTTTGTGGTGGGAGTTTATTCCCATTCTCACTGCGGGCTGGGTGCCATTTTCACTGTTTGTTAATGTGGGTGTTGTGAAGCCATTTGACACTGTAACTGTGCTTAAGGCCTATATTGGTAAACAGGAGTCCTCCTTCCATTCCCTCATCCTCCTCGTAGTCCTTATCTAGAAAAGCTGAAAACATGGTTGGGATTTAAGGTTCAGTTGAGACACCAGAGGGCCTAGAAGCTACGATCCCTATGTGTGCGTGTGTGTGTTTTAGTGTGTGTGTGTGTGTGTTTGTGCAGGGGGGGGGGTCTTTTGATTCAACAAACAGATTAAAACCGTCTCTTGTTCAACGGCTGTTTATGGCTGTCGATATCATGCACTGAACTACAGACAATTCCAATATAGGTATGGTAGTAAACTGGATATGAGACAACAGAGAGGACATTAAAAGGAACAGGAAGAATCTGTTGGATAGGAAGAAACAGCCATAATAACCTGTTTTCTCAAATGATCAGTGTTTCAGGTGCAGCTGTTGACATGTCTTTGTTACAGCCCCCTTGCTTGCTGCACCATCTTTTTGATCTACTCACAATTGAGGGTTTGATACAATGTTGCATCAGCGTGTCCGTGTGTGTGTTATATGTGCATGCACGCTCGCACACGCTCACACCTTTGTGCCCGACAACATCAAAGCCCTCGTATTGTCAGGGTTCCTTGTAAATAACCTTTCCTTCCCCAGGTACTTTTTCCTACGCATCCCATCATGCGATGAAAGGGCTCAATTTCATGCCAGATATGTGTTGGATAAGAGTGCCGGGAATGATTGTCCGGCCATCGCGCTGAAAACTTTGTATGGATCTTGACAAGGCCTGAGGACAGTGTCCAAGGGGGCTATCAAAGGTGTAATGGATATAGCAGAGCCATTACAACAGAATGGACATAGGTTGTCCTGATTTAAGTGGCTATTACCCCCTCATTCAGTTCTCTTAGGTAAGCCCCCCACCACAACATGATAGTCACACCAGCAGGAATCCTTTGATTTACATTTTCCTATCCTTTTTCTCCACATGTCTTTGTTTCACTTTAATCTTTGTGGCTCTTATCTTTCATGTTCTCTCGCTCCATTTTTTAGATAAATTTCTCACTGGATTTGCTGTTGCTGGAATGGCCTTTGAAAACCTGCTCTTTTACATGGCAGACTTTCTTTCTCACTTACAGGGAGCATGACTTACACGGGAGATTTAAAGCATTTTCAACACAGGGGGCAATATAGACCGATCTGCATCACTTTGCACAAGTATTTATCATTCAGTCATGAAATAGTGAAAGAGTGTGCACAAGATCTGACTTCATTTTAACCCCTATAACATTACTTTTCCCCTTAAATTTATCTGCTGGTTGTAATGCTTCATTGAAGCTACGTCATACTTACACTGAGTGAAATAACCAACCCCAAGATGCAGTTGTTTTATGGCTGCAGCATTACATCAGGCAGAAAATACCTACATGCCTTGTGCATCATGTTATTCATACACATTTCCCTGGAATCCAGCAGGACATGTTTGGTATCTTTGGAAAGCTTGGGATCTTACCTAGAATTTAAAATATAGTTCTGTGGGTTTGAACAAATCTTAGCATATATTTGTCAGGACAAATCCACTGCTGGGAAAGGCAGGGTTGAAGATTTAAAAATAAGAGACCCTCAAAGGTGTTAAGGTTTAGGTGTGAAAAGTGAAGACCCCCGTTTTTAAAATTGTGATAATTTCTGAATTTGATTTATGTAACTGCACCTCAGGGAACAAGAGGAGTGGAACCTGTGATCAGGTTATATATTCTTTCAATCTATTATCTCATGGCTGGTAAAATGACTTGTAAGGAAATTAAACTCCTCTTCAAATCAAACCCCTGGGGTTTAATGTGACAAGCTCTGCAATGGATATGGCATTCAAATTGATATGGTGTGCAATAGTGATTTATCATAAAAGAGACAGTCCCCTCCACACTAGTTGATATGTGTCAAACATCTCTTGTTGTCTTCGAGGTCCTTTAATCCTCTTATGTTCAGTTTGAAAAGGGACAGCTGTATTCCACACTCACTTGTAATTATTTGGTCTCAGGTTGTAGCAATTTTCCCTCGGTCTTTCAGAGACTGCTGTGTATCATTAAGATGCGATAAGGTTGCTCATTGTGTTTCAATAATGAGGCCATTATGGCTCGCAACAAAGCATGGTCGTCCCCCCCGGGATCTGCTGGCTTTCAGCCACTCTTTTGTTTTCCTTGGAAAGCCGAACACGATGGAATTTTTTAAAGAGCTCTTTTACGTTTTTTGGGTGTTTTTTTTGCTAGCCTCTCTCATCTTCTTAATGCTTTCACCCAGTTCTCATGCCTCAAGTGTGTTTATGTCTCTCTCTCTCTTTCTTTCTCACTCTCTCTAAATATAGCATATCTCCTCACTGGCAAAAGAGGCATGAATTTGCTTCATTATCTGCTTGAAATAATATTTGGAATATCTTTGCCATGAAGACACTGCTTTTGAGGCCTACAGCGGAGAAGGCAAACAAACCGTCAATTAAAAATGGTAAATGCATTTTTAACTACTATCCCCTGCACGATTTGGAAAGCGCTGGTTCATAATGACTGTAGCAAAACAGACAGGAGACCGCGCTCAGCCTTTGTAGTGTTTATCGATTGGTGTTATTCAGAAATAAAGCAAACAAATAAATTATAAATACAGGATATGGCCTACATGTAATTTTCAGAAACTATCATGGATGACACGAAAAAAGCTAAAATGCTTATTTGCGTTGTGGTCCTTGATGGAAGGGGGTATAGGGCTACACCCATCAGCACATCAAACTTGACAGCTCATCCATTCAAAAAACACTGCACAACATTAAGGTTAATTCACTCTAAGTAAACTTCAGTTGTGCCATTAAAGAAAAAAAAAAGCTCATTGTATTTCACAAGACAGATGATTCCTGAGTTGAGGAGCTCTCACAGCAAATGCATCATCTGTTGTTCTTAAGCTCGACTAAAGCAGCGGACCACCGGCTACACGTCTCTACATTGAGAGCTCTAATAAAATCCCCGTTATGTAAACTGGGATCAAGCTATTTAGTGAAACCATCTGCCGTGATGTTTGCCGTGTCAATTTTCCATATTTGGCTGTACTGTCAGACTTAAAATGGTAAAAAATATTGACTTTGTAATCCTAACAAGCATCAAGAGAGACTGATAGCATGGCCATGGAGTTAGCTACCCAGCAAGTATCTCAGTGTTTACAGAGGGCAGGAGGGTGAGGCTGTGAAGACAGGATAATAAAAAAAAAATAAAAAAAATGCTCATATTGTGGAAGAACATTATCTTTCTGCTGAATAGGTGTGTGCTGCGCTGGGGTGGACAAACTCATTTGTACACATAGCATGCATTTGTTAGTTACGAGAGAAAGATGTGGGAAGGGGGACCTGAGGGTGAAGTAATTTCAAGCCACTGCAAACTCTTGCCGTGTGTGATTTTATTATGATGGAAAGGGGACAATTGGAGTGGATTTGATTTGGTGGGAGCGAGAGGTAGATAAACCTGAGAGTCAGTGGATTTCTGAGTTGTGATTTATTCGGTGCGTGTTTGTGTGTGTGTGTGTGTGTGTGTGTGTGTGTGTGTGTGTGTGTGTGTGTGTGTGTTTGTGCGTGTCTGAGGCTAATTGGTAAAGCCATTAACAATGCTCAGAAACCAAAACTGAGGTTGTTTGTCATTCTACCTTGCACCTTTGACAAAGCCAGCATAATTAATTTTCCATCATTTAAGCTGCAGACATTATTCACATCCAGAAGAAGGCAATGGGAATGAGGAGAGGCAGTTTTGGAGGTGGGATCCAACATAATTGCTGCAGTAATTCAACGGCATTTAGAAAGAGAAATCTTCCATTCATGTGGAGACTCCAAATGGCTCATAGGTAATGATTATGTGTCGTCCATGTGCCTTTGTCTGTGTCTGTGTTAGCCAGCTGCTGCCAAATGCATGCTGGGATGGGCTCCTGCTCTCTCACCGCCACACTAGAGCAGAAAATGAAAGGAAAAAAAACAGCTAGGAGCGGTTAAAATAAACTTTCAGTCCATAAAGTTCAAAATGCAAAATCTTGCAAGGGATCCACCAAACTTTTTGCTCACCCATCTACGATTCAACGGTGATACAGCCTAGGGGTCTAAAAGGAGCAGTTCACCCAGATTTTTTGTTATCTGCTACTGTACCACCTGAAACACAAGATGAAATTTTGTCTCTACAACTCACAGGGGAGGTAGCAAGTACAACTCTGCAGCCTTCCCCAAAACAAAAATCAATGGATACCTATTCTTGGAGCTCTAAAAAGAGTAAAAAATGACAATAGAATTACTCCATACAGATCATACAGCATGATCCAAGACAATGATCACATCCTAAGAGGAAAAGATGTACATTTACACCATGATTTAACAAAAATATAGCCTTCAGTTGTAAAACAAAGAGCAAAAGCTAACGCTCCCCCACGTCACATTTCCATGTTCTGCTTGACAGGAACTTGCGAGAGCGCTCTTGTCATGTGTGAACTCACTATGCTTAAGCTAATCACACGCCAGCTGAAAGAGTTTGGTCTGTTACAAAGCTGCTGCAGCTTCATCCCCAGTGCTGATCTCTGGAAAATAGTTAAAAACCTCAATCAGTTCTGAAAGTCAGCAAGCCAGTCAGTGCAGGAGTCAAAACTACCTTTTCTGGCTCTGGTTTAACACGTAGCTGCAGCTACATGTTTGACAGGTTGTCAACAAGAGACAAACTTCTGAGTTAGACAAAAATGGAGAAACACAGCAACCTAAGTGTTGACTTACACTTTGAGGTAACCACAAGATTAAAAAATAAATTAAAGCTGCAAGCAGCGTTGGACAGGCCCTCGCACCCGTGCGCCGTGTCCGCCCTGGCCCCGTGTTGGATGGTCTATTTTGTCCACTATGTTAGGGTGATAAATCAAAGAAAATAAGAGCTTTTATTTTGAAAGAGTTGGGGGCTTTTATTTTGAAAGGCTAAGGATGTCCTAGTGTGTGCTTGACATGAGTACTGGCAGCTGAGTCATGGTCAGACCAAAATGCAGGCAGACAGAGAAAGCCTCATTCAATCCAATGGAGAAAAAATTGGGGGCTTTTATTTTGAAAGGCCGAGGAGGTCCTAGTCATCAGGTCAAAGTGTGACGAACATGAGTTCTGGCAGTAGTGAAAATAAGAGCTTTTATTGTGAAAGAGTTGGGGGCTTTTATTTTGAAAGGCCGGGCATGTCGTAGTGTGTGTGATTGACATGAGTACTGGCAGCTGAGTCACTGTCTGACCAAAATGCAGGCAGACAGAGAAAGCCTCATTCAATGCAATGGAGAAATGGAGAAAACCCACCCCTGTTGGAGGTGGCACCGTTCCAACATAGTCTGAGTTACAGACTTAATTAACAGTTTAAATGCGTCACAAGACCTTGATCTACAAATGTCATAGTTTTTCCCATCCTGTACTGTTTTTGAGCTACGGCAGTTTAAATTTGAGAGTTGTTTCCATAGACATAGAAAGAGGCTAGATTGGCCCCTCCCCCTTTTTTCATGGCAGACTTGGCGGCCATCTTGAAGCGGTCGACCGCCCAAACACAGAGTGGGGCTGTGTCCGAAATCACTCACTCACTCACTCACTACTCCCTAGTCACTATATAAGGAATTCAATGTAGTGGACTATATAGTGAACTCAATAGTGGACCGTTTCGGACACTACTTCACTCGTTGTTCGGTGCCGCTCCGCAATGCATGACGGGATATATTGCCTGGCTGGTGACCATCAGATGTCCACTACATTTCGCGGTGGATTGTGGGATACATCAGTGAACATTAATAATCACTAAACATTTGGACACCCCTACAAAATGGCGTAATCACTATATAGTGCACTATATAGTGATTAGGGAGTGATTTCGGACACAGCCTGGGACTCTGTGACAATAATAAAGCATGTCGATGGAAAATGCCTCAACGCTGTGCAGCCTACGATGGTAAAAACCGGAGTATTGCACAATCCAGACAAAAGGGAAATACCTTTCACATGTAAGACACATGTTTAGTTTACTTTGGTCATTATAACTTACCCATTATTACTTACCAGGGACCACCTGAGCCCCCCAAAAAGGTAGGGAAGACCCTGTACTCAGTGTGCATTTTAAACAAATTCCCTCAAGCCATTCCCACAGCATAGACTGTTTAATGTATATTTTGGGTCTAATATTAATGCTTGACTTTCTACTGAGCCATCATTTGAATACTGTAGTGAGGATTCTTCATCATTGACAAGGCATCTTGTTCGTTTTCTTTTGCTGTTTTATTTACAATATTTACATAAACTTTTAGTTTCAAAGAGGACAAAACATTTCTTTTGTGCATGGGAGACTACAGGTAAGACTTCAGGCCTCTCTCCTTCATCAGTCTTAATTAATCCCAGCTGTGTTCAATTCCCCCTTTTTCCCAGAGACTCCTCCCGTGGCACTCAGGGTGGAGCCGGTGTAGCGCAGGTCAGCTCAGGTAGATGGCGACAAGATAGTCCTGCTATCCACAGTGCTGAGACCTCATAACAGGATGAGTTGCAAGAAAGACTCCGGCCCGATGAACATGTTTAAATGTTCTTCAGCAAATAAAGTTAATTCAGTTCAAGATTATATAATAACTGAATGGGTCTTCTTACCAAAGAATGGTTTGGCAGCTGAATAGAACATGAACGTACCTTTCCGTCTCGTCCAGAAAATATTTCTTGAACTCGGCCTATTTTCCAGCATTGTCGTGGAAGTAGATGATCATGAATCAATACTACATTATCAATCTTGAATTGACTGGTCGAGGTGGTTGATTTTAAAGCATGAGCAGATTTTAACAACAACAAATATTCATCTCTCCAGCACTTCCAAAGCTGGTTAAGAAGTCTGTCTCGATACTGCCACCGTTTGTTCATCTTTTTGGCATTCACTCCAATAAAGTCTGCATTTTTTATCGTCCTTGTTGGTAAAACATTCAGTCGTTCTCCTATCAAGAAATGAGCTGGTGTGAGAGGGGTAAGATTTTCATCAGAATCCACATAAGTGAGTGGTCGAGAATTTTTCACTGCTTCCACCTCGGTTAGGAATGTTTGCAATTCATCAAACCTGAGAAAAGCCTTTCCCAAAATCTTCTTAAGACACATTTTAACAGACCTGACCATCCTCTCCCACATTCCTCCCCACCAGGCAGCTCGTTCTACTATGAACTTCCACTGAATCCGTTTTTCTGAAAAAAACTCCTGAAGTTGTCTTCTGTTTAAGTTTTTCCACAGAGTTTGTAATTCATCTGCTGCCTTTTTGAAAGTTTTAGCGTTATCACAATAAATCACTTTGCATATTCCTCTTCTAGCGATAAATCGCCTGAAGGCAAGCAGGAAACTCTCTGTTGTCATGTCTGAAACCAACTCCAAATGCACTGCTCTTGTCACTGCACAGGTAAAGAGTGTAATGTACACCTTCTGACCATTAGATTTTACAAATAATGGACCAGCGAAATCTACTCCGGTTATTTCAAAAGGAGGGGACTCAGTGATGCGATCCTGTGGCAGTGGGGCTGTTATTTGCTGTCCTGGTTTTACTTTAAAACGTCTACATAAAAAAACATTGACTCACAGTTTTCTTTGTCACTTGTCTCCCTCTTAAAATCCAAAATCTCTCTCGTACTTGTGCCAGGGTCACTTGAAGACCAAAGTGCATAACATGAACATGAGCTTGTTGCACTTGTAGTTTTGTGAATCTGTCACTGGTGGGCAATATCCAGGGATGTTTGACTTTAAAACTCCATTCTGACTTTTGCAGTCGTCCTCCAACACACAGCAAGTCATTTTCATCCAGAAATGGATTTAGGCTGATTAACTTTGACTGCTTGTCAATCTGTTGGCTTTTCTTTAACTGATCAATTTCTTTTTGAAAGAATTTCTTTTGCATGTGCTTGATCCAATATCTTTCTGCATGATCCAGTTCCTCTGCAGATAACTGACCAGTGTGTCTCAGTGTCATGTCAGGATGGCACACATTATGAATGAATCGAAAGATCCATGCAGTTGTTCTCAACAATTTTGTTAATTTGTCATATTTTTCGATTGCAATGACACTTTGATCTGAACAAACTGCTGACTTTTCAGTCTCTACGGCAATTTCATTTTGAACGATTTCATTAAGCTCATGCATTTTTTCTTCTTCAGATTCATTCACAACCGATGCAGATGTTAGACCCTTCGGCCCTTTCCACCACAACTCGTTGTCAATCAGAGTCTTAATTTTTATCCCTCTTGTTCCAAGATCTGCTGGGTTGTCTGTACTCTGACTATGATGCCAATTTTGGGGCTCAGAGAGTGTTTGAATTTCCACTACACGGTTGGCTACAAAGGATTTCCATTGTGTTGGTGAACCTTTAATCCAATGCAGTGTGATCATGGAATCCGTCCATAGAAACAGTTGTTGTTTTGACATTTTCAGACAACTGATTAGTCGATTTCCTAGTCTTGCTCCAATCAGTGCACCTAATAGCTCAAGTCTGGGGAGTGTGATCTTCTTTAAAGGTGCGACTCTTGTTTTTGAAGAGACAAAACTAGTTTGACACTTTTCATTATTTTTCACTATGCGCATGTATGCCACTGCACAATAGGCTCTTTCACTAGAATCGCAGAAACAATGAATTTCACTGTGTGTTTCATCAGTTCGCTCTTCTGCGTCATAATGTCTGGGTATTTTTATGTTTCTTAACTCACCAACTTCTTGGAGCTTCTTGTTCGTTTTCTTTTGCTGTTTTATTTACAATATTTACATAAACTTTTAGTTTCAAAGAGGACAAAACATTTCTTTTGTGCATGGGAGACTACAGGTAAGACTTCAGGCCTCTCTCCTTCATCAGTCTTAATTACTCCCAGCTGTGTTCAATTCCCCCTTTTTCCCAGAGACTCCTCCCGTGGCACTCAGGGTGGAGCCGGTGTAGCGCAGGTCAGCTCAGGTAGATGGCGACAAGATAGTCCTGCTATCCACAGTGCTGAGACCTCATAACAGGATGAGTTGCAACAAATACTAATGTGTGTGTGATCCTGGCAGAGTGTTCACAGGTACAATAACTACATGAGAACCTCTGACGAAGAACCATATTTTTTCACATTTTAGATAATCATCAATATTACACAATTTAGACTATCACATTAATGTGTATATACAGTACAGGCCAAAAGTTTGGACACACCTTCTCATTCAATGCGTTTTCTTTATTTTCATGACTATTTACATTGTAGATTCTCACTGAAGGCATCAAAACTATGAATGAACACATGTGGAGTTATGTACTTAATGTGACACACAAAATGTATGGTCACATTTGATGTTATATGATGAATGCTTTTATTTTGGTAATTTTGGTAATAATATTTGAATTTGAGCCATCATTTATTGCCTCTCTGTAAAAGTACAGTGTAAGTTTGTTTTTGTCTAATGCACTTCGAAATTTTCAGCACCTCAGTGCTGCCAGCAGGGGGCAGTGCGTTCGTTGTTTTCCTTTTGGACTCTTATTCGCGGACTTGCGCTACTTCCTCATTCTGATGAGAGAAGCTGAACTGACAACACGCAACGTTGCCTGTCCTCTTTATTTCTCCTATATACAGGTTGGTGAAGTTTCAAAGCAGTATAGATGTACATACATGTTGTTTAACATTTATATTATATGTTAGATTGATGCTGTGGGAGTAAATGCCGCATTTACATGTTACATGGGAAAGTGGAGAAACTACTGTTTCTGTAGTGTTGCGGTCGCTTAAAATGGCGCCCTCTGTAACATTGAAGTCGCACCGCGACCAGGTTGGGACCAGTCTTATGTTTTACTAGCAGCTCAAGGCTCCAATACATTTCAGGTTTTGGGTTTATGTTGAATTTGGTGCAATAGCTTGTTTCAAATGTGTATATA
>OMLB01061288.1:0-11313 GCA_900302555.1 Myripristis jacobus
CTGCGTCGAAATAATAATAATAATAATAATAATAATAATAATAATAATAATAATAATAATAATAATAATGATGGACATGTAGTGCCAATATGTCATAAATCAGTGCCAAGGGAGATATTTGACATGCATGTATACATTAGCTGTATATGTAGAGATGCATCACTTATTGCAGCTCAAGGACATGGCTGATGGATTTAAATGTGTCATTTAGCAGTTTAGATGAAGCCAAAGAGTGCGTATTCTCCACCGGCTACTACTTTCCCCTGATCTCTCCTTCCTGACAGGCAGGCGTGTTCACATCTTCCCAGCTGTGTGTATGGCCTGTTGTTGTGGTTGGCCAGGATGTCTGAGTTGGAGATGGCAGTCGACAAGAAGAGGGCAGGCCAGTTGTGCTGTTGTAAAGCAGGGAGCATGGGAGTGCAGGTGGACAGGAGGGGAGGGAGCGGTGAGGTGTGTGTGTGTGGGGGGAGAGACTTACAGGGAAGTTGAGATCAGAATCTGGAAGGAAGTTTTACTTGGCTGTGTGCAGCTTCTCTGACATTTATCACACATAGTGTGTCTACGCATATCAGAATCAGAATTGCTTTAAGTAAAATAAACAACACATGAATTTGTCTTGACAGTGTTTGTGCAGGAATTGTTGATAACTGACGTGGTGACATGTATGCACGCTAAACACGTGGGATTTGAACAGATTTATTGATTTAAGGGGACAGTGCAGGACGTGCATTTAACAACACTTTAACTAAGGCGGCCTATCATTTGTGCATGCAGCAGGTTAATGCAGCCCACGGTTACCTCTCTGTGGAGAGCAGCAGCATCAATGAGACTAATCTCTCCAGCAGGGAATTCCTTGTGGGCCGTCTAATCTTAGGCCTCGTGTGAATAGAGGCTGTTTGTTCTATTGTCAGGCCTTATGTCAGAGCATATTCACACATGGCTCTAAACTGTGCCATCACTCTCTATTTCCAGACTTGTGAACAGAGAGCGATATTGACATCCAGTTTATTGTTGAGGGAGAGAGACAGAGATAATGGCATCCAGTTTCCTGTTAAACTGAAGCAAGACCTCCAGTTTCTTGCTGAAAGAAAAAGATAACCACGCAGTTTGTTGTCGAAGGACCGACAGTGATGCGCTGGCATACAGTTTCTTGTTGAAAGACGGCCATAGTTCCTTGTTGAGAGCGAAATGGGCAGTCAGGTTCATGGTGACAGGGTGATGGAAATGCGGTGCAACTTCTTGTTAGAGGGCAAGATGAACCGAGTCGTCGAGAGCGAGTCAGAGCAACCAAAGTAGATGAGGGCATCAGTTTACGTGGGCGGTCATCTGTACAAAGTGTTCATAACCCACAAATAGTTGATGTCCAAACCATGTTGTCATGATCATGTTGTTTGGCTTGAAAACATGCCACATCTAATTATCTTGTCACCAATATCTGTAATATCAGTTAATCGTTTGTTTTTAAAACATTCTGCAAAATAGTTGATAATTACTCAAAGCTTTTGGGAGTTTCGTGAGTTTGCTCCATCCAGCTTGTCCGGGATGAGAACATAAACAATATGCAGCCACCATCACTGACTTTTGAGTGATAAAAAGTTGTGTGTTTTAACATGTGGAAGAGCCCTTACAGAAAGAAAATATATTTACCAATATATTACATGAAATATATTACAATCTATCAAATTTAATATATGGAATTACAATATATTTAAATATGTTATGTATTTGAAAATGTCTTAGCAATACATGGAATAATATATTGGTGAAACATATATAATGCAATATATTTATATATATTGCATCAATATATTTCAATATATGGAATAATACATAAGTAATTGCGCATTTCAGATATTGCAATATATTGGAAAATATAAAGACTAGTTCTCATATATGGAAATGTATTATCTAATAGATCACATGATATTTTCCAATATACTGCAATATATTTTTGTTTCGTAAGGGAGCCCATACATTTAAAAATGGTTGCCAAAATTGGCAGTATGGTTGCAATATTTTACTGTGCTATATTTTGAGTGATTAAGGTGCTAAGTAATTATATCCCAAAACTTGTAAAGTTTATATTTAAGAGGCCTTTTCTTTCTCACCATGACCGGGTCTCTCTTGAAGATGAGGTCTTACAGGATCTTACAGGACTTGGTTAAGTGGAAGAAAACTAAAGGCAGGATGAGTAGGATTTGTCTTTGCAGGTTGTGAACACCACATTCAAAGTTTGCCCCTCGTTCCTGGCTAAGCTAACCGCCAGCCATCATCTCCCTGTTCACACAAGCCAACAGCGCATCGCTCTTCATCTTCATCCTCATCCTCTCCCTCAGAGATCACCAGTGGGTGAAAGCCAGTCCCAGACTCACTGTCATTGTGGAACCATTTAGTAAATATGCAAAGTTTCACTCCTCTAGGATGAAAATGAACCCTCCTGTTATGTTCACATTTTTGAACATCTTTTATGTTTGGGGTCAATTTGACCCCTGCAGTTTAAACTTCCACAAGTTATAACTAAAATTGTTATCAAAGTTTATGTGTCAGGTACTTTGTTTCTTTGTTGACGACCTAAATAGCCCTTTAAATAAAACATAACTCCCCCATCATGTCAATTTCATCTTTCCCCGGTAGTGCCCATTACATTAGGAACACTCATTAAATATGAAGCAAAAAAAATTATGTTAATAATTCATTTAGAGATGTTAAACATTGGCTGGGGTCAAATTGACCCCAAACATACCAGGAGAGTTAATTAAAATAATAACATTAATAAGACCTCAGTAAAGTACAGTTATATGTCCCCCCTCCTATCCAGTATATTGACCACCTGTGCAGCTTACTACCTTATATTGTAATATGAAATGTGAATAAGGAGTAGGAGCTGATGCTTCACTTAGTACAACAGTTTGTGTCATCATGTTTCATCTGTCGCCTTCATTCTCGCCAACTCTCTTGGACAAAATTCTATCTTTGCTAAGTTTAAAACACCCTTCCTTGTGACTTGGAAAATTGACTGGATATAAGTTTGAGAATTTGATCATGTCATATAATTTAGAAGGCAAATTTATGAAGCTGCTCTTTTTTTGAATTCACCTATGTGATGAACAGTCTCCAACCACAGACAGACCAAGTGATGCACAATGTAGTGAAACAACAAGTCAGAGTTTAGCCAGGTTAGCTAGGGTAGCACCTTTTTGGGCACATTGTGCTTGTTATGGTACAGCGCCACAACAGGCTGTGTCAGTATTGCAGTCAAATTAGAAAACTCTACTGTAGCTTACAGAACAGTAGTTATTACTGTGAGCATAAAAAGGATGCTTTTCATTTCAGAAATTTAAGAAAGGCGGCTGCCTCTGAATGATATATTGAAAAAAAAAAATCCTGTGTACCCTCCAAAGTTTCTCAGATCCTGTCTGTAGGGGAGCCCATGTCTTATTAAGGGGAGGTGAGCTCCCCCCCCCGGCTCCCCTGTGGTTTGGACCCTGCTTTCAGAACCACAGATAATGTTGTTATGAGACATATAGATGTACTGCTTTGGTAAACACATGTAGAAATTGACAAATGTTACTAGAATTGCTCTTAAAAAAAGGTTCTTAACATGTAAGATTGATGGTTATTGGGAAACAAAGCCCTGGTGAGTGCTTTTTCTGCTTGTCATATCTGGCGACCTTGAAACACAAACACAACCCCTACACTCAAAAAAACTTTTTTGCGTATACTACTGATGTTGGTATGGAAATGGCTCTAAACAAATTAATACAATTAACTCTTTTTTCTTTACAGAAGCTTATTGGCTATTGAAACACAGACAAAATGAGAGCTATATGTTTGCATTAATTCTCATTATAAACTTATTATTTGATAAGATAAGATGTCTTTTATTGTGCCACAAGGGAAAATTGTTTTGTTATTTGAACATAAAGACATGACAGACAAGGCAATGAATAAATAACACAACAATAAAAACAAAAATTCTGATTAAATTTATTTTGTATTAGCAGATGCAACTATGATCAAGAGACAGATGTTTTACTTTTGGATGACAACCCAATTTTTATCCTCAATTTTAGGGTAGGGTGCTTCACATGGATCGTATATTCTCATATTCCAGATATGTGAAAGTGTTGAGAAAGACTTTTGTTAAGTTTAGTCTGCTAGCGTTGTCTCATCAGAACAGCCTGACCTGAATACAACAAACTAACAGGTGGAGCTCCTTTACTGTTTTTGTCTGCAACAGGAAGTACAGGAGTGAATGGAGAAGAGAGACAGGAGAAGGAAATGGGGACAAGGAAGAGAAGAAGAGAGAGAATCAGTCCGATTAGTTCAGCATTTGATTCGGTGTTTGCAGGTTCACTGTTAAAGCCTGGAGGCATTTAACTCAACTGGAGACTCTGTCACTGAAGCAGACAGACAGGGATGAGATAGGTGGAGACAAACAAGGAGAGAAACAGAGCGAGAGAGAGGCGAGGTGTTTAGTTCAGCCAGCTTTTCTGTCAGTCTGCGAGACACGTTTGGAGAAATTTAAAGAAAATAGACTTTTTCTTCATAATTTTGCTTGTTTTCTTTGTGTAACCTCGATTGGACTCTTCATTACATGAACTCACAGGGCTGTACGGTAACTTTTTGTGCAAGCAGCACTGGTGCTAGAGGAGTTGCGAACCTTGCAGCAAAAACTGAGATATTGTCCTAATAATCAGGTCCTACAGGATTGTACCTGTAGGACCTGATGCTAAATCAGCTTTCTTAGTTTAGTGCACCTGGTGTGTCACCCAAATCTAGTGCAAACACAAGAGAAATGTCTTAATGGCAGTAGGACTTAATTGGAAACACTTTGCAGCGCATGCTCCAACCCTCACATTCACAGACATGAATAATAAAAACATAGATAAATACTTTGTTGCATGGGTGCGACTGTTATCTTTTTTGTATTAGCACAGAATTAAGGATATGTGACAATTAAGGATATGTGGCAATATTAGCCCTGAAACACTTTGATTACTGTGAGTAAACCACTGGATTTTTGAAGGCCAATAGAGATAGATATTTTTGGACAAAAGTTTCTAATTTTGTGCTAATCTTATTTTTCTAATGGACAATTTCCTTACCAAGAACCCTGACGTATTAATTTTTCTGCAGAATTGTATTCTTGTCACACTGGAAAAACTTCTCAGACAGTGTTAAGACTATTATAGGGCACTAAAACTTTTCATTGAAACCTGGGGTAATACTCCTAATACATGTAACAATAATAATTCAATTAAATTTAAAAATACATATATTAATGAGAAAAAATGCATTATATTCATCATGTTAGAGGCACATGACATGGCTGATAACTGAGTTTTACTGAAAATACTGGACAAACAGGATTGGTTTAACCAAATTAATCAGATATTCACATAGCTAGATATGGCAGCTCCCTTTTCTTGGGTTAATTGACACTGACTTCCATTGAAAATTATTTGTTTCCTGTTGCTTTGTCACCCATTGTTTGAATAAGAGGTCTACATAATAGTTACACATCAAGGATGGGTTGATCTCAAACTGACTAGCCACTCTTCAGCAAAATGTTGTTTTGTTAAAAAGGACTCACATTAACCTTCCATAAGCCTTTCAACAGGAAAATATCAGCAGCACATTACCATGTAAAAGCATAAACAGACACCTTCTAAGGCTTATTCTTGGGAAAATTATTTCCATGACTTTTCATCAACTTAGAGGAAGTGACATAAAGTGTCTGCAAGAGTAAAAGGATCCAACTTTCTTGTTGGCAGATTTAAGAATCTCCACGGCCGTTATTGAACACAGCATGTTAAAATATTTGATTCTGGTAACATCTACTCTGTAGCATTGCCCAAAACCAGTTCATCTGGAATCTTCAACTGGGGGGAAGTCATTCAGAATGATCAAAATTATGCATGTAGCTATAGCCAATAACTGCCTGCTATAAACAGAGTGAGGTTTACACCTTGTATTTATGTGTTGACTTGGAAGGAATCAAAAATGAATGCCAGCATGACAATGTGGGAAATCCTTTTTATTACTGATGATCAGTAGACTATCTTTCCATCCATCTAGTCAGACGAGAAGAAAGGTCCAGACCTGCCTACATCATAATGCATATTTTCTGTGGCATTTCTACTTCATTAGATGGCTTCAGTGGAGAGAGACAGGGCTTGTTGGTTAAAGCCAGGGCATAGGGCTAGGATGATTGACAGTTGTGTGATGCCATTTTCCCCATGTGAAACTCAAGAGCAATGATTGGTGTTCTTGAATTTGATACCATCCCTTCTTGTGCCATCAGTCAAGATTGTGAACTTACCAATACGTAATATTAAATCAGGTTTGATGCATAACATGGTTAATAAATCTTGCTGTGCTAGTAGTTACCACAACACTAGTGGATGTGAAGCCATTTGCCCAGTAGATGCTGATGAATGAAACCATTTCACCATAGCCTAGCAACTGTTCTCGTTTGTGTATCACAGATAAACAATGTTAGCTAGCTAATATCTTGTAAATACTGTAAATACTGTTTTAATTAAGAGTCTTGTTTAGGCTTGAATAGTTTAATAATTTACACACTTCAACCTCCCTACATTTTATTGCAGATGGCCAATAAATTACAGTAATAACACCACTAATAGTCTTAAGAAAGTACAGGCCTATCTCCCTCCAGTAGCTATCCTCCACCTGTGCCGCAGACTACCTTTTTTTTTTTTTTTGGCATTTCTGCTTTATTTGGCAGTTACAGTAGAGATAGACAGGAAAGGCAGGGAAGAGACAGGGGATGACATGCAGCAAAGGACCTAAGGTTGAATAAGAACCCAGGACGCTGCCAGAACTCAGCCTTGGTACATGATACACACTCTTATCTGGTGTCGCGGCAGCAAAAGATGGAGTTGTGTGGGCTGCAGTTGATAGCTGTAGATGCTAGGTGGCAGCAGAGTGCTTGACCTCTGGCTGAACAGGTCTACATGTAATTGCACACATCTTATATTAGTAATTAAAATTTAAAGGCTAGGATGGCGATGGAATAGAATGTAAATCATTCCGCCACCATCCTAGGAAAAAAAACGTTGGCCGCCAGCACCTACCTGTCCAACAGCAAACAGGCCAACATGGTGTCATTCGTCAGCCTCATGCTCTCCTTCAGTGCTCACCAGCAGGTGAAAGCCAACCCCAGATTCACTCTCATTCTGGAATGAGCTTTGTCTGTTTTTTTCCGCAGTGTGCTTCCATCGTTTTCTATTGGATGTCTTATCAATCCGGCACTGCGTGCTGGTATTGGCTAGCAACTACACACCCACAGATGCATTACAATGAACAATCTTGTGTGATTAGCAACAAATTGAGGAGGAGATGCATGTCTGCCTGCTGTGTGATGCATGTTACCTTATATGGACATCACTCCTGGACTTAAGGGATCCCCCAGTCATAAAGCTGGCCTATGGAAAAACAACAAAAACAATTGAAAGAACCACCCAATCCATGGATTATCCGTGGGCCACTTTGCGGTGGGGGTTGTTGAGTTGCAACAAAACTCTGGTTCCATGAGTTCTGGACAAAATGTTAACTTTTTTTTTCCATTTCTGTTGTAGTAACAGCAGTGAGAGAAAGGAAGAGAGGGGAAACAACACTAGAACAAAAGCTTCACACATCTCTTGAGGTTCTCAGTTATCCAGGTCATGGTTATCTACATAAAGTTGAATTGAGGGGAACTGGACTTGTTTGTTTTCATGACTGATAGCTCCCGATTTTTGTAGTTTTTGTTGTCAGTCCGTCCAAACAAGTCCAGTTGCCCTTGATTCAACTCTGTGTGGAGTGTCCGAGCTTCACTGGGGATTTGAATGCTGTTTGCTGATGTTAGTGATCGAAAGGCCAAAATTGCTAATTTTTAACCAAGTGAGCTACTGTGTTGAAATTGTGTTGCTATAAAATTTTAAAAACATTGTTTTGACTACATTGAGACCAACAAATATAGCACTGCTACTTACAGGTTAGATGTTTATCTTGGATTTTGATCAGAAATATAATTAACAAGTAATTACATCTTAGGGCCAATCTCTCTCTCTCTCTCTCACACACACACACACACTCACACAACACACACCGAGAGCAAGAGAGAGTAGAGAGCGATAGATGAAAGGCTATTGTCTGCAAGTGGTTATATGTGGCACCTGGTGGTTGTTGGTGCGCACTGCAGCTACTGCTGGAAAAACAATTCTCTCTCCCTGCCCCCACCTCTCCACTGCCATTTTGCAGCAACATTAGAACTGCAGTAGTGTGTGCAAATGAATGTAGAGACATCCGTAATACTTTGCTTAAAATCCTACAATATGTCTTCATTCTATCCAAATCTCTTGAAAAAAGTCTTGAGATTCAACAGTTGTACTCAAAACAAAAGTGGGTTTTCACTTGGTAAATTGTCTGGATGTAAGTTGGGGAACTAAGATTCAACTGTGTGATGAATGGTCCGACACAGTCTGACTTCTTTGGCAGTGTTTTTCAGGGTGCTTAGCGCCAAAATAGATTGTGCCATTATTGCAGTCAAAGTAGAAAATTCTATTCTTGCTTTGTGTGCAAAAAAATGCATATAACTGTGCCAGGACCGAAAGGTGGCACGAAATTCGAGAAAGGCAGCCGCCTCTGAGTTCTCTATGGTGGATAAACCCTGTTAGAACCCTAAACCAATGTGCAAAGTTTATTTGTTGTTCTGCCATCCAGCTGTAGTCAGAGTAGAAATGAGTCAGCTGTGTGCACATATGCAAAGAATGAATCATTACAGTGATGCCTGCTTAGAGGAACAAAGTCTGACTTTTACAGGACTGTAGAACCCAACTACAACCGTCACCTGAAATGGTGTAATAGAATGTTCTTGTCTGTTTTTCACACCAAGTCAGATGTAGTCAGGCCTGTTTTCTATTCACTGGAGAGAGTATGAGAGAAAGAGTATGAGAGAGAGAGAGAGAGAGAGAGAGTGTGTGAAAGAGAGAGAAGAGAGAGAAAGAATTACTAATTCTTAGGGTGCTTTCACACCTGACATATTTAGTTTGACTGAATTGAACTCTGGTATGCTTGCCACTGACTGTTGATATAAACTCCAAAAGAGTATAATGACTGTCAACATTAAAAGATATAGGCATTTAATTTTTCTCTTCCAAAGTCGCACTTTTGTACCAATTTTTGCCATGATTATGACACCCACTTGGTTTGTTTCCATCTAGCAGCCTAAAACCCATCTGTGTCAAAATGAAGTAGAACAACGTATGGGCTGATTTGACATAAGATAAATACATAAATAAATAAAATCAGCATGCCCCAAAAAATGTCTGTTTTACTGCTAGAGAGAAAAGATGGTGAGATTTTAAGGAAAATGAAGAAAAAGAAAACCAATAGAAAGCAATTTTGCCAAAATTTTGGACCCACTGTTAGAACTCTGCAGACAGTGTTACTGAAGAAACAGCTGACACAAACTGAGAGCGCTGCCATTTCACTATCTATGACAAGTAGGGATATGGGAAGATGAACTTAGAATTAAAGGTTCCACCTGAGTGAAGTTGCAGTTGTAGAGATATTGAGCATCAAAGTTTAAACATCCCATTAGGCAAGACTGGCATATACTTTGTCTTTTTAAATATTTAACTTCAAAAACATTCTTCAAAAAATAACTAAATAAATAACACCACTCCAGTATAAAGTAGCATTCAAAGAACATTAATATGTGTTCCAAACTTATGCAATGCAGTGTTAATATTACTTACCAGTACATGATATTCTTAACAGTTTATGGTGTTTTAGCACTGTTTTAACACCAAGAAAAAAATCATTTAAGCACTATTCCTGTCTTGTCATCACAATGTATTTGCACACGTATTGTTCAACCCTATCATGGTGGTTTTTCAGAAAAACGCATTTGTGGGCAATGGAGGAAAGAAAATTGGCTGCCACCACAGATCAGTGCCATTTTTGTGGTGACTTTATTTCTGAAAATTGTTCAGGGCATCAGACTGCAAATGTAGAGCAGTTTTGTTCCTTTCACAAATCTCAACTCTTTGACTTATTTCTGGCCTATTTTGTCTGGACTGGAAAAATTATTAACTATATTATGACAATGGTTTGCTGTAATCCGTAAAATTATCAAGTCAAATGTGCCAAAATTAGATAGCAGGAAAAAAAAGCTGAATTAAAAATACTTCCTTGGAGTTCATTGGTTCCAGGTTTTCCAAGGTACTGAATGTGAACTAGACCTGTTCTGACTGATGTGTCTGCCATGCAGGAGGAAGCAGCCAAACCAAAGAGCCTTTCCTCACAGAAGTTGTCTCCCAAGTGGTGTTTCCTAGACTGTAAGTACAACACTGTTTGAAATTTACACTTTCCACAATTATAATTTCCTTTTTGTGCTTCTCTCCTTTTCCTCCTTCCTGATGCTTCTTAAGCTTTTGTCTTTCCATTAGAAATGGGGAATCTGAATGGAGAGGAACTCCTCTCCTGTTCCCAGTTGATGGCAGTGCATCCATCCATTTTATTTTTGCAACATTTTCAACATTTGCTTGACTGACTGTAGGAATTACCGTGTCAAATTTGATGAGGTCATCAGCTGCACGCCTGATAGACAGCAAGCAGCAACGTCTAAGAATTTCTGAGTTTTTTAATTTCATAAATTTGTTATTTTTTTTCTCAGAATATTATCCTCCTTCCAACGGCTCCATAATTTTTTCCCCAACACTGGCCCTAATACACCGTAGTACACAAGACATTTACAACATTAATATAAACAATAAACACGAACAACTGACCTTCCCACCTTGTACAACTAGCATGTTAAAACAAATGAGGATTGTTTCTGTTGGACAGGGTGTGGTTCAGGTTTCCATCTGTCATCAGAGAAAACAATTAAAATCAATTATTTTGTCATTTTATTTTTCCTCAGTACTCAGTTCTCTTCTCCAGTCTCTTATTGTGAAGCTCTGAGAACCCTGTTGTGGGAGCCATGTAGAGAGAGAGTCATGTCAACCGAAGTTCAAAAGCATGATTCATGTAGACTTCAGATAGTTCCTGGAAGTTCTTGGCAGCCAATTTGCAAGCATTTACTACATAGATAGAATTGCAATTTTTGGTAATTAGTAGTCAACAGATGCATTGATTTACAATATTTTTACAATACACTTACACATTATATGTGTGTATGTAGACACACACACACACACACATATACATATACATATATATATATACACACACACACACACACACACACACACACACACATATATATATATATATATGTGTGTGTGTGTGTGTGTGTGA
>OMLB01061296.1:0-12170 GCA_900302555.1 Myripristis jacobus
ATGCATTTGTGAAATATTGCATTAAGAATCACTCTTAGGTCTCTTCAAGTGCAATTTCTTTTAGTACAGTCACAGCCAAAACACTAAACAAATCCTAAAAAAGCCATTAAAAACTTAAAATTGATTGGTTCCATAAAAATACATAAGAAATTTTGAGTATTGGGTCATTTTGGTACCAGTGATGAAGGTCGTTCTTTTTATTAAAAGACACAATTTTTGTTGCCAAGCTTGGTGTCTACATAAAGCCAGCACATTTGAAAGTTCTTCAGACACAAAAATGGCTAAAACAAGGAACCTAACGCAGGAAACACGCCTGAAGATAAAGATGAAACTGTCAAGAATTTAGTTTTGTTAGATTTTCTTGTAAACAATAAACAAAAAAATATAATTTGTATTTGTTTGTATCCTTCTAATGCAGCCACACCTTTTGAAACACAAAAAAGATTTTTCCACAAATATTTCATGATAATATTTGAGATTGTGAGATTGTGTAAAATTTTAAGGGTGTCCAAAAACTTTTTTTCCACCACTGTAGCATAAGAAATTTTTGAAGTAAGAATATAACAATTTTTTTCTGCAATTTCTGATATATCATATTGGATGGGATTTTTCAGTTTCCTCAGACAATAATTTCATGGGCTGGAAATGATTCTGTCAGTAAAGAAATGACGTGATAACACCTAGCAATGGGCAGGCATTTGTTGATGCTGGAGGAAACAGAGCACTCTTGTTCTTTTCTGTAGTCTGTATATTAATCATAATTTATTTGTCCCTCTCTCAGGGTAATAAGCTGAAGGAGACCCTTCTCCCATCCCTCAACTTGTTGACTGAGAGTGCCCGGATCCATCGAGAGACCAGAAAGTTCCTCAGGTCGAAGGTCAGTAGTTGAGAGTGGACAGGAATTACGAGTATTAGAAAAGTCAGATGTTTTCTTCATAGTTTAAATATGTTTCACAGGATCCAGAAAATAATTTTTTTTTTAAATCACAATTGACTCTTTGAAATCTGAGAAAAATCTGTTGATTTCTTTCAACAACATGGGGCAAAAGGCGATGAGCAAATTAGCAAGAGATGAGTTGAAAATTTAAAAAAGAGAAAAAAGTATAAAATGAGGAAAATGACAAAAAAGATGAAAAACACAAGAATATGATCAGAAAATTAGCAAGTTATCAGTAAAAACAATAGAATAATTTGAAAATTTTTCCCCAAAAATTACCAGAAAATTACTATACCATTAGCAAAAACAAATACCACAAAATTATCAAAAAACCTATATGAAAAAGAAAGCAAAAATATTGTTATCCAAATATCCAAAAACCAAAGAAAAATCCCCTGAAAAATGAAAAATAAAAAAATGACATTACAAGCGCAAATGAGTGTTTCTCTTTTCTTGGTGTAGGTCCTGCCCCCACTGCGTGATGTGAAGAACCGACCAGAGGTCGGCAACGCTCTGAGGAACAAACTAGTTCGCCTGATGACACACATCGACACAGATGTCAAGAACTGTGCGGCTGAATTCCTCTTTGTTCTATGCAAAGAAAGCGGTGAGAGACGTAATGTTTGTTTGATTGTTTGATTACTTATTTGTTTCTCAGACTGTTAGACTGTTTCATCAGCCCCTGAATATAAAAGTGTCCATGATAACATCAACATTCCAGGCC
Organism: Myripristis jacobus; assembly: GCA_900302555.1. NCBI lineage: Eukaryota > Metazoa > Chordata > Actinopteri > Holocentriformes > Holocentridae > Myripristis > Myripristis jacobus. Next base: position 1,662 of record OMLB01061296.1, read on the forward strand.
TCTGCTGATCTCAAAGATGTTTTTCCTTGAAGTGCATAAAGTGGTCTAATCTTAAATGCTCCAGTATTTGCAGTATAAATCTAAACACTATCAATCTTTCGTGATTTAACTAAAATCTATTTTATGGTATCCAGTGCAGTGCTGCCTTGTATCAAATCTGTTGTTTGGACTGGCCTTTAACTTTTCTGAATAACAGCCCCAATCTGTAATTACGTGTCTGATGTCGTCCATGTTGACTCAGCTACATCAAGTCTGCATGCAATGAACCTTTTGCTTTTTTTTTTGCTTGTTTGTTTGTTTTTTTGTTTTGTTTTGTTTTGCATTGTTGCGCAAGAGAAGTGTATACAGTATTCAGTCTAGGGCAACAGAGAGCAACTAATGAGGATATTTCACCACCATGTAGACTCATGTCACATCCAGGGAATTAGACAACCGAACTCTCTACCACAGTTCAGTTTTGCTTTAATACTGTTATGCATACAATATACTATATACTCTATATAAAAAATGTTTCATATTTCATAAAGCCTGACTTGGCTAAGCATATATGTACTGCTCTCTCGACGTGTTTTACTTTCTGAGTGTTAACGTAAATAAACAGCCAGCCAAACTCCTCTTCAAGAGCCAGGAAGTGAGCGTGCTTGCTCCTTTAATAACTTCACATAGCAGGTAAGTCAGGATGACAACATTGAATTGGAGTGAAAAGCCATTGCTTTCTGAAGGATAACACAAAGTTCAACCACCCATGAGATGAGGTACATGTCATGTCTCCTCACTTTTTACATATTGACTTCCTGCTTCCTGTTTCCTGTAGCTATTTGTATTTCAAAATAAAGGCTCTTCACATCTGTGCAAACATTTTAACAGTAAACTTAATTATCATTCAACATATAAAACATATTCAAGACAGAACAATATATGTTGACAGTTTTCTTCTACTCATAAATAACTGAACATTGTCAAAATAATTCACAGTGACATTCTAGCTGTGTAAGCTATAGAAACATGAAGAGAACTGCCTTCAAAAGGAATCAACATTTTTGCATGAAGCTTAGTAACTAATTTAAAAAAGCTAATTGTATACATTTATAAATGGAAGAAGACTAATCATGTTGGAGATGAATAACTAATTTGCTAGAAAACAAATCGTGGTTTACTTGTAATTTTGTTATCGCTGAAGTGCTTTAAATTGATTCATTTAGCCATATTTATTAATTTTTCATTAAAACATATGTTCTTTTAACTCTGTTAGGTTTACCATTCCAAGTTAAATTCAATATCTTATATTCATATGGTTTAAGAAAGCCTCAGAGGGAGATATAAATCAAACCAAACAAAATTATTCCTCAAAGTTCTGTAAAAGACTACCATAATAACTGGAACATTCTTTGTGTTTGCAGTTTCCAGGTTCATTAAGTACACTGGTTATGGTAATGCTGCTGGCCTGCTGGCTGCCAGAGGACTGCTGAGGGGGGGCAGAGACTCCGGGATCTACTCTGAAGATGAAGACTCAGAGACCGAGGAGTACAGAGAGGCCAAGGCCCAGTCAGTACCATCACAACACTGCACTGGCCTATTAATAAGATTTATAGTATTAGGTGCTCAAGGCTGTAGGGATGAAAAGCTGTTCTCCGATTCTTCCTGCCTTCCTTCCTTCCTTCCTTCTTTTCTATCTCTATTTCGCTCCTCCCTCCCTTTCTTTCTGTCTTTCTTTCTTTCTTTCTTTCTTTCTTTCAACACTAAGGGGAGAAGTTACATAAGCTTTGCTGTTTTGTAGCCATTGTACACAAGGACCCAGATTATTATGAATAACCAGGTTATGGCAGGAAATTGTAGTACTCTGATAACTCAGAACCCTTGCCTACATTGCACTCTCCCAATAATTGGATTCTCACCCACCCCTGACCTTCCCCAAATTGTTGCCATTGTTGACAGTGGTGCTGCAGCTGACATGCAGCCGTCAGAGTGCCTCCATTAGCTGGATTTTCCCCAGCTTTGCCCCTCTGCTCCGGGTGATGGTGGCAGATGAAGTTTTTTCTGCCTTAGATGTTCAGAAAATGGAGTAAGGGTTTACATGGCCCAATGACCGGCAGATATCAAGCTATCTTAACCTTAACTAGCTATCTTCCTTATCTTTTCCAGCTTTCTTGTTTACATGGCAATTGAGATATCAGATTACTGCCCATATATGGTGAATAATTCAAAATCTAAAGTGCATATAAACACATAACTTTTGTGACTGAAAAAATGGTGTGCTATTCACAAACCTCCTACAGTGAGTGGAAAAATTAATCATCCTGCCCAGGAGCAATATAGTGTGCTATCGCTACTTGTACCTATTTTATAATGTGTATACATTTCAGCACACTCAATAATGCTGTATGGTGTGTGCAATTCATGATTCAAGATCATTGCTACATTCAAAACCAAGGTAGAAATTTGAAAGGGGTAGGAAAGTAAAACATATAAATTCTGATTTAAATGTTTTTATTCTCATCACTGGAAACTAAAACTATAATGAAATGCAGAGAGGTCTATCAGTTGGTTTCTCCTGAGTCAAACCAGCAGTTTTGCTTGCTTGGGATTAAAAGCAAATTTCACACTAGAACACACACTAAAAAAAGTATCCAAAAGTTATAGTTTAGTAAAAGCCATCCCTTCCAGCTTCGCTGCTGAAACCATCTCACTGCTCCAGATCAATCACTACTGACAGCCACTTAGTAGCATTGTTGTGAAATATCAGAGATGTTGGCTGGACCCTTCAGTCACCCAAACAACTGCCTGATTACAATGCTGCCTGTTTACCGAATGCGTCAATGTGCCTCCAGTTTACAAGATTTTAGTTTTCAGTAAGTAGTGTATAGGGGAAAAGTGCACATTTTATTCTCAGTATATAGCAAAGTAAAAGTAAAAGTTATGAGAAATATAAATTGGCCTACTATAGAAATAAAAAAGGATGTGATGCACACACTTTCAAATCACTATGGCAACAGTGTTTGTAGCAGGGAAAAGGCATCATCAGGGCTGATAGCATTCCGGCGCCGGATCTCCGGCGTACCAGTGTGACTGTGGAAAAAAAAAAAATCGGGGGTGTATTCAATGTAGACGTACTGGTGCGTAACGTCAAGCTAACAGAAACAATAAAGCTCTGAACAACCTGTTGCATTACGCAAGCGTTGCAAGTATGGAAGCCGAGAGGGCCATTCTCCTCGCAATTGTGGCGGAAGAACTGACTGAGGATGATATTACTTTAAATGGATCACTAATAATAGGGGCACTGCAAAAGACTTTGGACATCACTGCCACTGTTTTAGCGATCACACGCAGGAGGAGACCTCCAGCCTGGATCAGTGGTTATGTGGAAACTGTAGTTCCTAAACTGCTGTGTTTATGCACCTCTTGTTAGCTGAACTATCACTTAGACGTAGACTTACCAACCACTGTTTATGAAATGGAATAAAAGTGGGGGTTTTTTCCCCTAACCACCGTGTTTTAAGTTTTAAGTTGAATAACAGTTGCCATATTATTGAAGAAAAACAATCATCTATGTCTGATCTATCATCATACTTACCAAATACATGTGCTTTTACCTCTTCAAATGATGGGTAAAATTTGAAGCATTGGCTACACTTAAATACTACCTTGGAAGCCTTAATGAAGCACTATGGTTTTAAATCGCGGAGGCTTAAATACAGGTTGATGATGATTGGATAATGCCTGTGACACGCCCACAAAACGGAGGAAAACTACCTCCGAGGCATGTTGCTCCAGAGCCCGTCTATGACGAGTCTTGCCACTCTCCATTAACCCCCATTGTATCGAACTTGGTTGCAGTTCCACCGTAATTCCACTGGGGGTGATCGCGGGCGAGTGCAGAATGAATGGGGCTCTATGGAGCTGGAAGGCTAAATTTGTCTCTTACACCTGTTAATTGTTGAAAAATCGCAAATACTGTTGTAGTGTCTGAAAGTTCAATATGGATTATAGGTTAAAAGTGAAATTAGCAAGAACTATCCTTTCGATTTCCTACAAGTTGGGCAGTCGTTGGCCATAACACGCTAGCATTTGCTAATGAATGCTGATTGGTCAGTGACGGACTTGCGGCTGTTAACGACCAGGGATCCCACTTGATGGCACCTGAAGACCAAGAGAATCTGGAAACACCATCTTAAGGAGGACTTTTCTATCAAAGTTGATATTTGTGTATACAGAGAATGTCTAATATAGTGCAGACGGGCTCTGGACAAAGTGTCTCGTGTGTCCCCGTCTGGTCTCCGTAGATGGGCTCTGGAAATTGCCATAAGCAGCACCTCTCACGATATGAAATGTGTGACATCATCACACTTTTTGAACGGCTTTTTAGAACAGATAGGTGAACTTAAAAAAAATCCAATATTCAGCTGAGTGCATTTTTTAGCCCCCCCTTTTGAAAACAGTATTCAAATTACTTGACCAAAAATCATTTCCAGAGAAAAGTGGATTTTTAGGGGTGTATCCCCATAGACTCCCATTCATTCTGCACTTGCCCGCGAGCGCCCTCACATGGACAGAGACGTGTTTCCGAGAACTGGAAGTTAGACGAGAGTGGCACTTCTCTCTATATTAGAGATTCTCTGGTTGCTCTCTGTTACAAAACGTTACGACCAAACAGATCATTCAGTGAGACAACGTCACACAACGTTACGTATCATAATGTCGTTGAATACACCCCTGGGTTCGCCCAGATTTATCTAACAGACATTTCTCTGGATCCATTAGAAGTGCAGCTTTCGTTTGCTTTCTAGCCAATCAGAAATAGGGTGGGGGCGGGTGTTGACAAACAGGCGCTCCATGTGCCGTCTGACGTGAGCCTCGTTAGCCTGCAGTGACGCACTGCAACCCACAGGATGGATCGCAGGCTCATGAAGCCCGGGGAAGACAGCAAAGATGTCTCTTAAACCGATGATGTCGGCACCGACAGGATTTGACATGTCTACTCTATATATCGATATCTCCTAGACGTTTATGACATACAGAAACTTTAAAAAAACGTCGGAAACGGGAGAAACGGAGCTTTGTGCCTATATACAGTGCCATTTCGATAACTCCGTAGGACTACTGACACTTCGACTGTCCAATCACAGAAGAGTCCCCGGTGTGTCAAATGTTTGTAATATGAGCTTCTCAGTACCGTAACTCCTGAACCAATGGTGCGAAAAATTCAGATAGTTTCTGAAAGCAGGGAACCGGAACTTTCCGATGATGTGCAAAAGCACTCACTCATTGCACAATTCTGACAATTCTACAACCATAAAAAGCAAAATAAATCAAGGCGGATTTAGTTTAATTGCAGGGTAAAGAGGGTTAAGAATAAATGGCGATGGGCTTGGATAGAGGAGAATGGGAGCAATGTGGCAATAGATAGTTACAAGATAGTTAATATTAGAAGTTTATAATATCAAATAATGTATATATGTTATATGATGAAATTTGTCGCATCATATAGCACAGTCATGCTTCTGCTGTACTTGTGCTTATTGCAGCCATAGGCCTTTCTCTACCATATTTGAAAATGCAGTGCTTTAGGAACTACTTTTGGAAGACCTGTGAACAAGAGGGTGACCACAACAACAGCAGCAAACAGGGTCAAGTGACAAAAAAAACATTTCAAACTACAGCAAACATACCAAAAATTAAAAAAAAAAAAATTCCAAACAATATCTATAATTTATTGGGCACTTAAATGTCACAAAAGCAGAAGATCCCACACAGAAGTGGTGGTCATCATCTGAAAGTTTAAACCTGAAGTAAGATGCAGTTCAGTGCTGTCTGTTTATTTTTTCCAGTCATAAAGCTTCAAAATTGAGCCCATTATTGCTGTTTTGCTTAAATCTGTCACAGATATACTAGTATATGTACATACACTCTATGAAGTGTAAATTCATATATTGGTGATACTTCTTGTAACTACCACCATCTTGTTTGACTATGGGCTTGTGGTGTGTGGCTTCAAGTTTGGCATGGATAATGTGTTTTCTGTCCTGTTGATTCTATCTGTTTTTCCTTCTCTCTCTCAAGTATAAACCCAGTAACAGGAGTTGTAGAAGAGGAGCAGCCGAACCCCATGGAGGGAATGACAGAGGAACAGAAAGAATATGAGGCCATGAAGCTGGTCAACATGTTTGACAAACTGTCAAGGTTAACACTTCTTACTCCTACACATACATGCACAAACAGCATGTACACAAGTGAAATCAATGTGGTAATATTAAGTAAAGGCTCATCACCTGTCTCAATCCAAATGATTATCTTAACATATCCCAATAAAAATATGCATCAGATACAGCAAGGTAGGAGTCAGCACACTTTCTGCAAAGATGAAGAGCTTATATTATCACCAGGCAAACATGTGGTTAACATCCATCAAGGTGATGCATTTAAATCTTTTAATCCGTGTGTAACAAATGTTATTTCTTACCCTCTGTCACACTGTCCCTAGCTCATTAACTATAACAGTTGCAAGAGTGTTCACTTAAATCCTGATAAATTATATCATTTACACAAGGGAGTACATGGGTTTGCTAAAAAGATTATCTTCATTTTGGCAACTTAGCATGAACATGATCTTTGTTAAACACTACACAAAACACCTACATAGTGATATATAGGTGTTACAAATGATCACACATTTACACTGGCTTCACCTTTGCGCGCTCTCTCTCTCTCTCTCTCTCTCTCTCTCTCTCTCTCGATCTCTCAATAGGAATAATGTGATCCAGCCAATGCAGCTTGGTATGGATGGCAAGATGAGGGAGATTAACCCAGAGGACTTGCATAAACTGACCCACAATCCCGCTGCCCAGCCCGAAAACCCACCACAACCAGACAGTGAAGACGAGGCTCAGTAAACACAGAAGCATGTAGACTGATGCACACACAGACACATTCAGCACCTGTGACAACAACTGCCTGGTCATTTTACATATATAAGTACATGGTCCAACTTGTTCCTGCCTACTCTTTGTGGTGGAACTAAATGGAAAGGGAAATAAATGAGTGGTTAGATCCGTTCACTGTAAGGTCTGTCTGAAGCAGGAGGAGCTAAAACAACATGGAGAACATGAGAGGGAGAATCAATTATTTTCCTGATTAAAGATGCAGAAATAGAGTCAATGTTTGATAGAAACAGAGCAATGCAGGTTTGGAGCAGTTATTGAGGAATTTATTACACACTACATGTTATTCGTTTAAAAATAGTGTTATTGTTTTAATTAGTAATCCCTGGGACCAATAATCTGTCACAATATTTTTGATATTGATATTACAGAGAAAGTTCCAAAACTGCACAACTGAATCTTGAAAGCCAAACATCTCAGCACCAGCACCTGGCCAAGTAAACATAGATTAAATAGTAGTATTAATCAACAAGCTGCATATATATTATTGTCATTTTGTGCTATGGGGCAGTAAAAACATTTCTTACTGCCCATTTAAAGGGATAGTTCACCCATTTTGATTAATGTGATATTGTTTCACCATTTAAGTTGAGGAAAGCAAAAACAACTTTACCCAATATGGCTCCTGACTTGAGTCCCTCATGTGAGCGTTTCAGTATGGGTCAGCTGCTAAAATGAGTCTCAGGCTTGTTCAAAGAAAACTCAGGCAATTATCTTGTATCCAGAATTAAAAAGCCTTTATTGCAATGGCATGCCAAGACAGACTCTGACAAAAGGACAGACATGTCTTCTGTGAAACACTGACCTGAGTGTGACTAAGTGTGATCTGTTTTCTAATGCTCTTCAGATTACAGGAGTAGTAAGAACTGTTTCCTGGCCAGGTCCCTTTGTTAAATTGCTCATTTTGGTTTGTGGACTGAAAAAACTTGTAGGAATACACCAAGTTTATGGGAGACTGTTCTGTTGATCACATATAAAGTAGGCCTAATGACACCAAAATCATTGATTTGTATCCTGTAGATCTTTAGCTCCAGCACTCCATGCTCACCTTTCAGCATTCATGAATATACGTTTTAGGGCTTGAAAACACCCAACTAGCTACGAGATGAATCATAATCTTATAAAAACTGATTAACTGTAAAACAAAACATTGAAGATAGTCAAAAAGCATAGGTCCAAAACTATGTACTTATTAGGTTTTACAGGGAATGAATTACAATGTCCCATAAAGTGTGCACAGCACACAAGCATATTCGCCTAGTATGAGACATACACCATCTGCTTCTTTTACCAAATGAATGCAGGCAAATAGTTGAACCAAGCATAAACTATTTATTTTGAAAGCTAGCCAAAGATGTCCACTTACATTCCTGAGGGTGGAATCAGAGCATTCTGCAGTAGGAATTTTAGATTCATCTTTGTTGTGTTGTTTTTCTCTTTTTTCAGAATGGATGTGTTAGGTTTTTCAGTGAAGAATTTGCATTTTGGACTGAAGCACTGGGAATATTTTATTTATTTCATTTTTAGACTATGAAATATGAAGCTACAAAAGGCAGAGAAAAACATGTATTCACAGATTATGAAGTTGAAATATTGTGTTGTATGGAAAAGAATGAGTCTATGAAACAGAGAATATATATTTAATGTATCCTTATTTATATTGTACTGTATATATGACTATTAATTCTAACGTGGACTGTAATTTAAAGTAAAATTGTTTAAAAATATGTTGCTGTGTTTCTCTTTTTTGTGTGTGTGAGTCATTTTTAATGTGATAGCTGCCCTGCTTTGCAGTGCAATTACAATTCCTATCACCAAAGGAGCTGGGCAGAGGTGATGTTTTCATCCCATTACCTTTGTCAGTTTGTTTATTTATTAGCAGTATATCTCAAAAAGTTGTGAAGGAATTTGCATGAAACTTGGCAGAAAGGTTGATCATGTGTCAGGGAAGAACTGAATCATTTTGATTGGTCATACTGTCGCATGGCAGTGGGTGGGGCATGCCATAAAAGCAAATGCAACTTTTAAAAGGATTCATGTGACTTCTTGAAACTTTGTGGAAAGGTTGGTCATGTCACACTGGTTGGCGAAAGGGGGCTGTGGCGATGTGTGTGTTTAACGTTTGGTGAATATCCATCATGTGGAACAGCTATATCTTGACAACTGCATAGTGTTGGCAGAGATGTGCACTTTCTAGTTTCATATTCAAAAGTACTACACCTTTGCTTCCCCAGTTTTGATCATAGTGCAGGATTTAGCAGACTTTAACTTGAACTGATTCTAGGGAAACATTTCAACACAATTATCAGTTTTGGTTTTGAAAAAATATCAGCTGAACTCCATAGGATATGATTATGTGTGTCCTCACACTGAAGATACCCTGTTAAAATATAAAATGAACGTATATTTAACCAGATAGGTCAGTAGGGGAAAAAAAATGTTTGTAAAAAATTAACCAACGGGTTCACAACCTGAAATAACATTTAAAATATTATGGTTTGGTGAGGTTAGGTTTTCAAAGTAAAAAGCAAAATAAGTAATACTTTAAATGTTTGTGTAGCATCTGAAAGCTGCGAATCAGTGTTAAGATGCAGAATTCAATTCAATTTTATTTGTATAGCATCAAATTAAAAAGGAGGCAAAGACACAACCCTGTTTACATCAATGGAGCTGAGGTGGAGAAAGTGAGCAGTTTTAAGTTCCTGGGAATCAGTATAACAGAGAACCTGTCATGGTCTTCACATATCTCTGCCCAGGTTAAAAAAGCTCAGAAACGGCTATATTTCTTAAGGAAACTTAAGAAAGCAAAATTCCCATGCCAAGTCCTTGTCAACTTCTACAAAGGAGCGATTGAAAGCATCCTGACTGGAAACATCACAAACTGGCATGGGATGTGCACGGCCCAGGACAGCAAGACTCTGCAACGAGTGACTAAAACTGCCCAAAACATCATTGGTACCCATCTACCAAGCATCAGTGATGTCGGGGAGGTGAGGTGCCTGCGCAGAGCCAAAAGGATACTAAAAGACAACACCCACCCCAGCCACAGCCTGTTCACCCTGCTGCCGTCAGGCAAAAGATACACAAGTATCTGCTGCCGTACCACCAGACTACAGAGCAGCTTCTTCCCACAGGCTGTGAGACTACTAAATGCACCATCTGCACTCCTCCATGCTTAATAATTCTATTTTTTTACACAATCAATTAATCAATCAAGAGGGAACCACATTTTAATTTCATTATACAACCTGTTGTATAATGACCAATAAACTTCCTTGTATCCTTGTAAAACAAAAGTTATCTCAAGGCACTTTACAGAAACCCAACAGATAATGGCCAAATCCACGGACCAAAATCTCCCCCAAGAGTAAGCACAGGGTGACAGTGGCGAGGAAAAAACCCTTTTAACAACGTCAAAAATCTCGAGCAGAACTCTTGGTGGGTGGCTATCTGCCTCGATCGGAAGGGTTGAGAGAGAGAGAGAGAGAGAGAGGCACATTGCAGGACATAGAACGTTGCAAGTTCGACATAGGGTACTAATAGTATTTGCAACAACAGTAGTAATCAAAATAAC
>OMLB01061300.1:0-11384 GCA_900302555.1 Myripristis jacobus
ACTGCAGGAGATTTTTACTGCACTACTTCTACTTCTACTGCAGTCACATACCAGCAGAGGAACAGTACTTCTACTTGTACTGCAGTCACATACCAGCAGAGGAACAGTACTTCTACTTGTACTGCAGTCACATACCAGCAGAGGAACAGTACTTCTACTTCTACTGCAGTCACATACCAGCAGAGGAACAGTACTTCTACTTCTACTGCAGTCACATACCAGCAGGGGAACAGTACTTCTACTTCTACTGGAGCAGTAGTTTGTGGTACTCTGTCCATCACTGCACACACGTACCTGTCCTGTGTTTCTGCAGTGAAACAGAGGGGGGCGACTCGGTTCACGTCCTGCAGCTGTGGGGTCCAGCTCAGAGTGACCTCAGCTTTCCCAAACTTGCCTTTCTTGTACTCTTTGGTCACGTTCAGGGGCCCGCTGACCTGGAAGTCGTTTATGCTTCAGGCGGATACAGAGACGAGACCAAGAAACATGAAGTCAGCATCCACTCGGCTTATTCGGTCTGCAAGATCACATTTTATCTTCTAAATATTACAACTTCTCTTCGTTAGGCAGGACTAGAGCATTCTGCCTTTTCAAAATGCAGGATGTTTATCTGTGGTGCAGCAGGAGATGCGTACTTGGCGTGGTGAGCCTGTGCTTCGGCGTAAAGATGGAACTTGTCGCCCACAGAGGCGTGATGGACTTCGCCGTGCGACGGGGTCTGCAGCAAGAACTGGGGTAGCACGTGACCCGCCACACAGCTGGGCAGCGGAGGGAGGACTGAGACACAGACACGACGGGTTAATATGGGACCACAAACAAGCCAATATCTGCCATAGTGATTCAAAACGTTCTGTTAGGAGGGTCAGGGACTTAGGGACTATTTTCCCTGGTGGAGGAGGAGGAGGAGGAGGAGGAGGGAACGTTTCAGTTTGAAAACACAACAGTGCTGCTGCTTTCAGGAAAACTCATGTGGAGGACTTTATTCCGCTGATGGAAAACTGGAGTGAAGAAAGTGTGAAGGCTCTGAAAGTTCATGTTCATATCGTAGTGGGATGAATGGAAACCAGCGGCTGGAGGAGAGGGAGGAGGAGTGATGTGGCAGCTGTAAAATACCGCTGCTCACTTTGGGGTAATATTAGCAGAAACATTAAGATTTTATATTTTTTAGGCATTAGACTAAACATGCAGAGTCACTGGGATGGGTATATCTGAAATACATGACTGAAATCTAAACTTCAGAGGCTCAAACAAAAAAAAAAGGGGGGACATGATGTGACTGCAGGTGCTGTGTGTGTTTTGATGTCTTACTCTCCAGTGCAAAGTGCAGCGGGACTCGGCAGAGAGGGCCTGAGTTGTCGCTCGAGGACGCGTTGAAGGCCTTTCTGACCGCTGACGTCCCGTTGGCGTAGGTCATGGTGATGTTCTGGGCGGAGAAGTCGTCCAGCAGCAGCTCAAACACGTGGACGCCGACGGCCAGCTGGCCAGCGGCTCGCACTGTGCACTCCCCCTGCAGGAAATACACATGAAGAGCAGCAGGATCGCTTGTCTCAGATCTTTCTAACTAATGACATTATTACAGTTTTTTCTGAATGCTTAAACACGAGCAGTGATTCTTGAAGCCTCGTCTCTGAAGCCATGAACACTTTTAGTTTTATCAAGTGAGTCAAACTGAAGGCACGTCTCTGCTTCACACCCGGTTTGTTGTATTATAACACACTTTGTGCAAATCTCAGCTGCTTTGTGGGTCTGGCCATAAGACTTCATCTGACTTCTTATCCTCCTCCTCCTCCTCATCCTCACCCCTCGTCCTCTCTGTCCAACAGTGTCCTCCGTTGTTGTCCAAACCAAATGTTCACCTGTGGCTCCAGCTCTGATTTGTCAGCAAACTCATTATTTATGTAAAAGTGTTTTCACGTGTGTAAATTTGGAAAGGCAATTGGCAAAAAGTGTGTTCATGGTTTCAGAGACAGAGCTTCAAGAATCACTGTTAGGGTTTAAATTTTTGGGGTAAAAAACTGTAAAGGCAGACTGTGGTCTGAACAGGGAGGGCCACACCGCTTTGCTGAGTAATGTTAGGGATGAGGATGAGGAGGGATAAACCCTGCAGGGTCATGCCAACACTAATAATCCACTGAATTAACGTAACACTTTTAAATGTCTGTCTTGAATCGAATGTTTTCATGTCGAATGAACACAAAAACATAAAGAATGGGGTGAAATGCTCTTATATTTTGGGTTCTGATGGGATAAGAGACGCATTTCTAAGTTCTAGTCTTTTGAGAGCTGGATGCCGTCCATCGTTCTCTTCCTCCATCACAACATGGCGGGCTGCCCTCTCCTACCCTGTGTCAGTGTCTGTCATTAGGCCTGTTCTTGCTGTGATCATTTATCTGCTGGTTATTGAAATGCGTTACCTCGTCGAGCTCGACATTCGCAGGCGCACTGGCGTTTTCAGCGAAGCGGCATCTCACATGATCTCCGTCCGGATCGTGAGCCAAAAGACGAAGCCTTGAAAAACAGTTCTGAGGAGCCCTACACACACCATGAACACACACACACACACACACACACAAACACACACATATATATACACACTGTGACCTGATCATTTGCTTGTAATAAAAATCAGTTTTGATTTAAAACACATTAAATAAATTAAACAAACGTAACATAACTGTTTTAAAATCCATATATCCAACAAGATGTTCATCTCAACCAGTGAAATAAATTCACCTGAACTTGATTCTCATTACTTCATGATATTCAGGATTCTTATGAAAGTTGTACAAATCCATTAATAGATCCATTATCAGAAAAAAAAAGAAAAAAAAAGATTTTTACTGAATTTTCTCTTTGAACTCTACACAGAATTAAAATGTCTTGTTGATTTTTCTTTGCTTTGTTTGTTTTTTATTTTAGTTCATTTAATTTCTGAGCTATGTTTTCCAGTAAGGAGGGCAAATACAAGGGTGAATGATAACGAAAAATAAGTGTAAAATACTGTATCTGTATTTGCTACGGTATCCGATTTCCCTGTGGAGATCAATAAAATATTTCTGATTCTGATTCTGACTGACTCATTGTGTTGGTATTTTTTACACTTTTTTCTCTCAGATTAAAGGGACAGGTTTGTACCGTAAGGATGCCACCGTCGCCGTGACGGGACACCTGTTGAAGGTGTGCGTGTCGGATCGAGTTCCCAGGTCCACCTCGGCTTGAGCCGTCCAGTTTGCTCCTCCTCTGACGTTGGACGCCCAGCAGCAGCCCGAGTCCCTGAGAGGGAGGAGACGGAGCGCCTGGTTAGAGCTGCATCGACACAAACTCACCAGAAGCTTTGTGATGCATGCAAATGTTAGAGACCTAAATATAAATAATAAAACACCAGCTGTCAAACTGGAATCACAAACCCTAAAACAGGCAATGTGCACCAAGAGATATAACACTTTAACATCCAGTAAAGGGAAGGATTTGAAGGTTTTCACCCAGTCACGTTATCATTTATCAAAAATCACATCTGCTACTAGTGTCTGTATCACATTTTTTGTTCAGGTTATCTGTCATTGATTAGTCATCCTCATCAGAAATCATCATGGTGGTCAGTGATTCAGGACATGCTGACCATATTTTCAATGAAACAACAATATAAATTCATAAAAGTAATTATAAGCATTGTATGACGGCATATTAGGGCCATTGAAGGGAGAGATAAAAAAAAAATATGGAGCCAGGAGACGGCGGTGATATTCTGAGAAAAAAACTCAGAATTTCAGAGATCAAAGTCATAGATTTATGAGAAAAAAAACTCACAAATTTATCAGAAAAGGACTTGAAAGTTCTGTGATTATAAAGTCACAAATTTAAGAAGAAAAAACTGGGCTGGACAGTGAATGAAGTGAGAGAGTCGTGTACAGAGACCCTGCAGGCTGACGTGAAGACAGAGAGAGAGAGACAGAGAGAGAGAGAGAGACAGCAGCTCTGGTCGAGTGAGCTAGACAGTGAGTGAAGAGAGAGAGAACAGACGCAGCAAAAACAAAGGTTTATTTAAGGTTTAATTAATTTTTTCCCCCCATAATGGCCCTAATATGCCGCCGTATTGGATCAACGATTCCTCCAGTGATATCACATTTTAAACCCAGGCTGTGTGGCACCTCCTCTTACGCCATCTGGTGGCCAACTCCAGAAAAACTCATAAACACCTCCATGAGCAAGTCATTAGGACGCATAAAATCGGTCCAACACACACACACACACACACACTCAAATGATGATGTGGCGTGAGGAGGAAATGACTGTTGTTTTTAGGTTGTGCTGCTTCAGTGATTGACAGCTCACTAAATTAATTATGAAAGCATTGCAACAATCTCCTGGCTTCAAAATACATGTGTCTTTGCCAGATGTAAACACAAACTGGAAAAGAAATCTAAGTAAATGTCCTATATAACAGAGATCATGGTTTTTACCTCACAAACATTCGACTGATAAATAAAGTGAGAGAAATATCTTAGGGCTATATATTCTTAGAAACTGACACAGATTTTACCTGTGTCTGCGGTAAATCCTGAAGTGTGGCCTGACATTCTTGTATTTACAAGACGCCAGACATCCTGGTTTCTCTTCCGCCTTTAAAAAGCTCCTTTTTGTTTGTTTGTTATTTATATATTAAACACATGTCAAGTTATTACTCTATTAGGTGTAAAATTAATCATATAAATGTAAAAAAAATCCAATTATAACCCCATTTTTATCTTATAATTTTTTTTTTTAAAACAACAGTTTGACTCTAAAAACCAGTGATGTGAAACCACTGATATGTCTCTGTGAATTTGTATCATCTGTCACTCATCTTGTCTGTCCAAATGTTTTATTTAGTTGAATTATCACAATTATCTTGAAGGGGAAAAAATGGCTTCAGAACAAGCAGAGCTGGATGGTGTCGCTCACAGACGATGATGAAAAACTCGCCTGTTTGCCGGCCAGATGTAAAGCGTTTACTTCAGATTTTTTTTTTTTTAAATGATGGAACTGAAGTGAGCAAGGAAATGCGAGCAGAGAAGTGAGACATGCAGTGCAGAAAGGCATTTCTGTCAAAAACAGTCTGTGAGATATTAAAAAAAAAATATCTACAATGCAGACTCGGATATTAAATTACCATCATTAAATTGCATCACTTATATTAAAGCTACGAAATGCAACTTTTGGATGTTCAAATAACAAATAATTGCGATGCAGTATCAGTGTTTGTGTGATGTTGTGCGTTCGTATTCACGTCCTCCTGTGTGAAACTGTTTTTGTCAGGGATGTTTCTGGCCTCGGCTCGCTGGGTGTGGCCGTACAGGCGAGGCTTTAGCTGGAATTCACACAGAAATCACGCCAACAGCAACAATGAAGGAGGAGGAGGCAGCTAATTACATTTAATCAAGTTACCGTAACTGGGTGGCTTTTTGTGAAATGTTCTGTTCTTTTAAAGGTTTTGTGTCAGGTCGTTCAGACCGGGCTGCGTATTTTTGTCCGAACCCGACCCGAGCCCCAGATTTTGCTCGTCCCCCTGAAATATCCTACGTGTTGCCTTCAGCGTCGTCACGTAAACTCCACCACTGTACAGGAAGATGTCCAGAACAAACAATAAGTCCATCATTTTTATTTCACACTAAATAACACCGACGTGACCGAACCGGACCCAAACCCAAATATAATTTCTAAATTCTTGTATGGTCCCAGCTCGGGTCGGGTACCCACGCCCTCAGAAACACCTTGGCATTGTGTTTCCGTTCACCATGAACAGCCAGCAATCTGCCTCCACTTTGTTTGTGCACTTTATATTGTGGTTCTTATTTTTACCAGATTAAAAGCATCTAGTTTCAACTCCTTGTCCTTTTGTCCTTTAAGAATTTCACAGAAAAGACCTGGACTTGTTCCTGCGCTCTGTCTCTGAAGCCTGAGGGGCCTTTAAGTTCGCGGCTCCATCTGTCTGGAATCTGCAAGAGCCGGTCTCCCCAGATCGATTTTAAATAATCTGTAATGATGTGGAGGCTGGAATATCTGCCTGCAGGTGATTTGACTGATTCATTAGAAATGAAAAATACACCACAAAGTAAGGTTACATGGAACTCACTAAAGGTTCTTACAGAAATATAGGAATATGAAAAAAAAAATTGTTCTCATTAAGGATGCCATTACTCTTTTGTTTCTTACTCTGTTAAACAGGGAAAAATCTAAGATTTGGAAATGTGAATGGTTTCATTAAAAAAAATCAACATGCAATGTAGTTCAGTTCAGTTGACTCTATTGTCAGAAATAGTCAGAATAGATTAATCAGTTAGATATCTGATGTTTTGACTGATTCATAATGCCTCTCTGTGATCCATGATGTCAGTGTCTTGTGATTGACATTTAGGATTTTATTTCTGCCTGTGCAAAAAAAGATGAAACTGCCTGTGCACACATCAGAGCTTTTTGACGCTGTGCTCTAATGAAGGCTCTGTGCCAAACTGGGTTTCTGGTGTGACTTGAAAATTTGGGATGCTCTATCTTTGCGCATATTTTGAACATGCCCATTGGATTTTGTGCTTATCACTCCACTGAGAGTCATACTGCTGAAGTGCAGCCTTCCCCTCCAGCACAGTGATTTCTTATAATTATGTTTTTGGTGGCCTGTGGCTGCCTGTGGTGCCTCCCTGAGGGCAGCAGGATCTCCTCTGCCGTGGGCTCACCTCAGAGTGACGGAGGACTCATTATGTGGGACGTTTGCCGTGGCTCGGCCCTCGGACTGGCACCATCTGACTTGGCCGGAGTTCTCCCTGTCCGTCTGCGTGGCCCCTGCGCTCTCGAAGCTCGTGCAGAGCCCCGTCTCACATCTGTAGGCCAGATCGTTCACACAGCTGGCCCTGCTGTTCTGCCGATAGTGGAAGCTCACCTACAGCCACATACAGCATTGATGTTATGAAGGAAACAACTACAATAGCATCAGCGAGATTAAGAAAACAAAAACCAGTCAGGGTGTGTTAACAGTGTGGGTGTGAGTGTGAAAACAGCACGCATGTTCACCAGCAGTGGAAAAACAAGCTCACATCCTTGACTTTAGTAAAAGTTGCACAGGACTCCACAGTAAAATAAAAGTTCTGCTTTCAAAATACTGCTTCAGTAAAAATAAGTTTTAAGCATTAGTAAAGTAAGTAAATTTAGTAATTACAAAGAATGGTTCCTTTCAGAGAGTTAAATTATTGATGCATTAACCTAAGAATTATTTTAATGTTGTAGATCTAACTGCTCCACATCCTGCTGGCTGGTTTACTCCCCAGCAACGCAGCACATCTGATGTTTTGCATGGAAAAGCTTCTTCTGCAAAGTAACTAGGAATTCCAGCCGTCAGATAAATGTAGTGCAGGAAAAGTATAAAATCTCACTAAACAGAAACAGGCCCTCTGAAGTAAAGTAAAACCGTACCCAAAGAGGAACTTGTTTACATGAACTTCGTTACTTTTCACCTCTGACACTAGTTAGGCTCTGATGAAATGTTTTAGCCGATGTGTCATTGTCATGTTTTTATTGTCTTGATGTACTGTCTTGTGTTCTATGTACTATTTATCATACATGCAGCATGTACACAGCAGAGAGGTCATAGTGGAGTAAAGTTATTGCAGCATCAGTGCTGGTAAAGCAGGAAGAAGCTTCCTGATGCCCTTCAATATGTCTTTATAGTGCCAGACAACAAGGAAGAAGTGCTATTTTCATGTTTCTTATTTTAAAATAGAATGAATAAGTTGTTTTTCCCTTCGAACAGCGTCACGTAATTGTTCAACAGAATTTGAATTTATGTCAAATCCCTTCAGACACAACAAGTCAGTCACTTAAATACAGAAACACACTGTCAGTTTCTGAAGTCTTGGAGGAACCTACCTCAAGGGTCCCATCTTTATTCTTCTGAACAGGCATAAAACTAACGCTCTGTCCATAAAAGGCGCCCAGAGCCGAGGCAGTGCCCAGGAGCACAGCCAGTGTGAGGAGTCCTGCACTTGCCGCCATGGTGTCTTGAGGCATCTGATCGCACAGGAGCTCATTCAGTCACTTTCAAGCCAATTGATGCGAGAGGCTTTACAGGAAAAACCGGATGAGGGCTCAGCTGTAAGAATTTCAGATATGAGAGAAAGAGAAAGAGAAACTTCACTCTCAGAAAATAAAGCCCATCACTGAACCTTTAGGGGTCCAGCAGCTTGTACCTGTACACTGGGAACTCAGTTATACCTTATAGATACTGATCTATATTATAACCACAATACTGACTGGAGAGTTGTATCATCTATTATCCATATCCACAAATCTACAAAGTTTATTTCATTTCATTTCAACCAGAGCCTACAAGTTAAAATCTACCTCAAATTTTTTTTTTACCTAATTTATTAAGATATTTATACACAGTGTCACTTTATCAGCTCCACCTGCACAATCTAATCTAATCTCTCAATAAAATGCAGTCCAGTAGCAGACCTCTGCAAACTACAACCTCAAAAATAAACATAGACTTAAACTGGCACATTCTCCACAATGTCAACACAAACTGAACATTATAAACTTTGTTAAAAGGTAGAATTTATGGCAGAGCTGCTGACCTGAGCTGCATCAGACTGGACATTTTGGCCTAACAAATGCTGTTTCCTGATATCGTACCTTAACATTTAGAGAAAATGGTGCATATATGGACCTTTTTGGCTCTGAAAAAAGGTTCACATGATTATCTTGAAGTCCAATAATTAGCCCTATAGGAGGTACGTTTGTGGAGACTATACTTTGGGGAACAGAAATGGACTCCTACTGTACCCCTGTTTCTAACAGTGTTATTGTCATCTCAGCCATTTTCACAGTAGGAACGAAATTTCATGGCCTCAGCACAGTGGTAAGATCAGTTGGGGGTTCAGCGTCGTCATGCTCTCTGCAGGACCTGGGGATCGAACCTTGTGATTATTAGATGACCTCCTGAGCCACGAGACACTGTAGGTGTGTTATCAGAGGAGACAGCATGGCACCACGGGCAGAAATGACTGAAATCAGGACTTCTTTTTTTATCAATCACTCCATCAAAATTTATTTATATAGCACTTTTCATAGAAACACACAAAGTGCTTCACACAGGAAAACAATAAAACAACTCATAAAAAGAAGACAATAAAAACAGATGCTGAGGAAACATCATCATAAATCGCATCAATTTTCAATGAGGTAACAGCAGAGGGAGGATTAAGACCAATAAGAAATAGATAAAACTCAAAATAGCAAAAACAAAAGTAGCAATAAAATGATTAAGAAAAAGCTAAAAATAAATAATTGTGTAAACAAACAGACAAATAAATAAATAAATAAAAACTCCAAACAGGAGATAAAAAGTAAATGAATGTTTAAGAGTGCAAGATAAAATAATAAAATACTATAAGGCTAGACATGTAAAACCATAAAATAAAAGGTAGGGTATTAAAATGAAACGGGTCCAGCTGAGCTGTCCAGTCTAATGCAGTTCAGCTCAGCAGCTCTGCCATAAAGTCTACATTTTAACAAAGTTTATCATGTTCAGTTTGTGTTGACATTGTGCAGAATGTGTCACTTTAATTCTGTGTTTATTACTGAGGTTGTAGTTTGCAGAGGTCTGCTACTGGACTGCATTATACTGAGAGCTGTTTCTGATTTTTTGTCCTCCCTATTTATACACAATGAGCTCAATGCCAAACATAGAAGTGAATGAACACCTCTGTTACCGTGACAACAAGACAAGCTGAGCGCTCTGTAGGCATCATACAAGTAAACTTTATGGCAGAACATTTGTATTGGATTTTATTTTATAATGTTTTATATTATACACAATGAAACGGGTGTGTCACTGGTAAAATATAATACTCCCTCACAAACCACCACTTTTGTCTGACTTGCTTTCAGACGTAAAACGGGACTGTTCCTTTAAGAAGTGTCTAACAAAAACACACAAGTCAGTTTCGTCAGGTTCGGGCCGCGTGAGGACCCGTCGTGACGTCAGTGTGTGGAAATTTGTCAGAGTGGCAAGATGGCTACGGAACCAAATAAGACTGAAATCCTTACAATTTTCAAAAGATTACGGTCCATTCCCACCAACAAGGTAAGTAAACAGACACACACAGGCCGCTGCGTGTTTTATGTTGTTAACGTGACGGCGGTTAGGACGAGTTTTGTCGCGGGGTGACCGTTAACGGCGCCGAGCTGGACGGACGAGGCTACGAGGCAACGGAAGCTAACGGCGGCTAACGGCAGCTAGCATGCGCTGCCGGTAAAGAGTCAAACATAAAGGCCACGTATACGATTTGTGTCCGCTGAGGTAACGTTAGCTACCCGGTTGACATTCAATAAACACGGTCACTAAACAGTAAATTAACGCGGTTCAGCGAGACAGACTTAGCGTCACAGCTAAGCTAACGAAGGACGGTTACAGAAAATAACTTTACAATAGAAATCTCGACATTTGCCTGTCGTGTTGCGAACGTTATGTCGGTCCGCGGCTAGCCGACTGTGTCTGAGGCTGATGGCCATTGGAAGTGACTGATAAGCCACATCGTCAGTTAGATATGTTAGATTTTGGTGTTGCGGTGGAATTGGGTGCAGTTTAATGCTGATTATTTAGACAGGTGCTACGCCGGTTGTTGGGTTGAGAGAAAACAATCCTTTCACTGAAGTATCGCGATTATTTTTGTGACGTTTTATTACTGAATCTACGGCTGAATTACTATGTCTTTATCACACTGTTATCTTGATAAGAACATGCTTAATATTAATACCCCAAAAGGCGATGCTATGGACGATATCAAAATTTAGGGTCAGAGTTAGCCTAAGACACTGATTGGTCTGCTCTGATCAATAAAATACAAGGATACAAGGATGTTTATTGGTCATTAAACAACAGGTTGAATAATGGGATTAAAGTGTGATATACTGTGAAATACTGTGTGAATTAGCTGTATTTTCTGCATCCAGATGGTATTATTATACTGTTTTGTTTTGTGTTTTGAAGACTGACTCATTTTTACTGTTGCTACACTTGTAATTTGAAGTCAGTGTGAACAACACATAGTGGTATTGTATTGTTACCAAGATATGATTCATAAATAAATGTCAAGGTATGAAATGTGGTCCATATCGTGCAGCCCTAACTGAATCGATTTAAAGTAAAGATATTGATGTCACATGAAACTAAACAACCTAAGGAATCTGTTGGTACCAAGCATGTCGTGTGAGGTTGTCAACAAATTGGCATGTCTGTTTCCAGCGCAGTCCCTTGACCTCTGACCTCCAGATGTGTGAATGAAAAAGGGTTCTCTGGGCAGCCACGGCTCTCCCCTTTGCAGACATGCCCACCTTCTGCTAATCCCATGCAG
>OMLB01061304.1:0-13916 GCA_900302555.1 Myripristis jacobus
GAGCCGACACTTACCAACCTGGCCACGTCTGCGTGCAAGAGCGTCTTTGCATGCTTCCCATTCTGCTGCAATGCAAAATCAACTTCAATCAGTCACGCTTTCCTACTGCAGAGGGGAAGAGAGTCTACACCTCTCAGTTTTGATGAACAAGGACTCGGCTGTGTGATTTTGGAATAAAGAGCCGGCTTCTTGGCCCTTGGATTGCGCCAAGCTGTCACCTTTCCATCAAAGGTGTATGTGTACACACAAACACACACACTGCTTATCTCCTCTCATCAGGAGAGGTTGCAAATTGGATTTCTTACATTATCATAAATGAACTGATTTTCGAGGCTGTTGCACTCGCTCTTGCAATATGTAATTTCCTCAAGCTCAATTGATATTTGTGTGTGTGTATATAAACGAAACAACTTGCTGAATGTGTATGTCAGTGTAGTCTGTGTGTGTGAGGCAGGCGTGCATATGCATGGGTCTGCTGTCTGTTGGTAAATAATTCTACATCCTATTTCCCCCAGTTATAGGTGAGGCCTCGCTGTCTATGCAACTCCAATTACTAAGACCCTTTCTTATCTCCGGTTATTCTCAACCCACACGTGCCATCAACAGACATCAGGCCCTAATGGATTCACCCACATTATATGCCAGATTTAATGACCTGAGATCCAGGATAGCTCGATAAATGAGCTAGACCTCTGACAGTCCCACTTTAAGCAGCTGCAATTACTTAGGTTGTACACATCCTCATTTCCCTTATTAACATCCACTCTTTCTCCCAGAGCAAAGTCAGATGATGAAACTGAACATCTATATGGTCTGTGTTTGGGTGCACTTTACTGACACGCTGATCAGAATTCTGTCAGATTTCTGATGGATCACAAATCAGACAGAATTATTGACCCATTTCTGTCCATTGCGATGTTTTAGATTACCTACATGGTGAACATGGCAGAATGACACTAAGGAGAAACCTTACTAAGAAGGCTTTGCTCTTACCGGTGGTACTTTGTAGAAAAATACAAAAATTAAAAATGTAACTGTATAAATTAAAACAAAATACTGCAGTTATAACCGGCAGACCCAGTGTTGTCTGTTTTGTTGTTGTTTTGGTATTCATTCAATGATGGCAACTCATGTGTTCTCTGTATTAGCTGCAATTCTTCCCAAAACAAATGAAGGAATGCCTCTAATTGGCTAAACAGATGGAGACAAACCCGTCTGTCCAGAACAAGTTCAACAGGGCTGAACTTTTTCCATCCGTCGAAACAGATGGAAATCTGATGGTGAGGGATGCGTCATAAGCCCTGTCCCCGGACAACAGACAGCTTTCATTGAAAATTAACTGAACTGTGCACACACTGGCAGACTCAACTGGTCAGGGCAACCGCCGCTTTAGGCGACCGTCTAGAACAACAGCAGGACTGAGGGCAGCAGAGGCCCACTGTCCCTCTGCACTGTGGGACGCCAGGAGCCCGCTGGCTGTAGCACTTGCGCAGCACCAGTTTAGCCTATGACAAACTTGACCAAACATGATCAACATCATCAATGAGTCACAAGCCTCTGGGCTAAGAAACCATGACTCAACTTTTTGCAGTAATCTGCCATCACATTTCTGTGCTTTTTTGTTTCCCCTTTAATATGATTTGGTGTCATGAATAGTTGCAAAATGAACAGAACAACAAGTAAACTGATTAACGTCATTTAAAGCTTCCCAGGTCTCTACCAGTTTTATTTGACAGACTACAGGAATAAATGTCTTTTTAAAAAAAAACAAAAAAAAACACGTACATCCATTATTAAAGCTGATGATGTTTTTTTTTCCCCTTCTTTACCACAGTGTTTTTCAATCCTGGTCTTTGGGTTATGAAACAGTCTCTCATATCAAGGACTATTTCACACCTGGGTTGCAAGGTGAATGCAATTAGGTGCTGTTAATTACATGGCAGGCTAGTTAGGCCTAACCAGCAATACTCTTGAGTCCTGAGGATCGGGATTGAAAATCATAGAATTATTGCTCTAATTAGCACCAGCCAACATGAAAGGTACTACAAAAGCAGTAAAACGTAAATTATTTTTACATCCAAAACTTTGCACAACACAAGTACCTAGAGGTAATTGGGGCTCTCGCGGCATGCAATTGGTGAGAGGAGAAACCTATCAACCACACTGCTCTCAGTGTGAACAGTGTAGCTACCAGGACTGGCCAATCAGTGCACTTCCTCAGGCCATTTCATATGGTGTCTCTGTGCTTTTTGCTGCCCCCTGTCCCTCATCACATGTTGAGTAAATCAAATCAAACCAACCCCCCCTCCACACACACACACACACACACACACACACACACACACTATAGTAGCTACGTATGTTCTACTTATGTCCTCTCCATTATTATGCATATATGCCTACTAAATGTGCAAATGAAAATGGTCATACATTACGTGTACCCACCAATCTAATCTGGAATCTGCTATGAAATGTCAACGTCGTTATAAACACAGGTTTCTGGCTGTAATTATAACTGGTAAGAGGTGGCATTTCTCTATGTTGCCTGGAGAAGCACACTGAGATGGGATGGATCTGAGAATGCCTCTATCACTTAGAGATGCCATTTGATTCCAGCTCTTGAGGTTTGCAGTAAAAATAAATTTCCACTCGTCAACCTCTTCATATTTAAAGGCACTAAAACATGTATTTTGATAAGTTAACTGACATTTTGCTGTTTGCGAAAAACGACAACAATGCAAGTCGCTAACTGCCACCAGGTGCTGCGGCAAATCAACAATTCAATTCTTTTTTGTCTGAGGTTAAAAACCAAAAGTATGTGAAGGGCACTGGATGTTTTGTGGTGTTGTACTTAAATCTGACTGTATAATCAGACTGATTTGATAGGTGCTCCCACTGACCCCTTCTCCTCTTTCTCTCAGCACTGATTTCCAAACTCAGTGAATTGTTTAGTGAATTGTTCAGAGGGACTGAAACTGGGGATATAGTAATGCTTTAAATAATTACAGTGTACCCCCTATTTTTTCACATGCACAACTATTTTATTTTGTTTTGCTTTGTTTTTTTTTTACTTGTAAATTTAGCCTAAATGAGAAAAATAAGGTAATAAGGTAATCAGGTAAATACCTTTGTAAACTAGGTTTGTTCCTTTTTGGAATTTTATACTTTCATATGAACTCATTTTCAATTTGTTACAAAAAAAAATGGATTTCATACAAATCATTAAGTCCTTTTTAGTCCACTTAGACTATTTAAAACAAACATAAAACACTTTCAGAAAATTATAATATTCTTTAATTCATCAGCTAAGTGTGTGGTTGTATTTTTATTGTGTGTGTGTGTGTGTGTGTGTGTGTGTGTGTAACAGAGTGAGCGAGAGGAAGAGTTAATTTTCTAGCAAAAAATGTCCAAATTATTTCTTAGCCACTTCTCATGACAAATGTGACAGAGACTCAAACACACACACAAAACATTCACTGTGTCATTACATTCTACACTATACGTTCCTCCTGTTATCACAGGAGAAATGCTCCTTTATGGAGATGTTAAATTACAGGAGCGCTATTTTTTTAGTGGATAAAGGGGTAATACCATAAAGTGAGAGAAAGCATTTCTGATATTGTAGTGGGCACACTGGTAGAGTGAAACATACCATTTCTTTGAAGGGGCTGATGGGAGAAAGGAGGTAAAAGTGATCGTAGAGACATGGAAGGACTGGAGAGGGAAAAGGAAGACATGAAGTATCCAGAAAGAGGGAGAGAGAGGTCAGACATACGAGGACAGAGGGAGCAGGGGAGAGAAATAGAGGAGAGGAGCAGTGAGGGGAGATTAGTCAGAGAGGAGAGGACAGGAGTGAAAGAGGGAGAGCTGCTCATAATGGATTGATTCTCACTTTTCTTTGAGGGCCTGTTCTTCCTGTCTCCTTCCAGATGAATGGTAATTGCCCCGCCGGCTTTAATCATGTGTTGAATTGGCAAAAAAACAGGAGGAAAGCGCTTCCACAGCGATTGAGAATCGATCGCTCAGGGAGTCGACCTATTGCTTCTCTGCCTCTGCACCCCCACCAAACACGCACGATGCACAATTCCCACACACACATGCACAGAGCAGGCTCTCCAAGGCCAACAATTTAACTCCATCACTCTCTCTCTCTCACCCAAGCACAAACACATAAATGAGTGCACACACACAGACACGTGCAAATTCGTGTCAGAGCACATGACAGAGGCACTAATTACAGTGATGGCCAGGTGGAAAAGAGGGAGAAAATGAGGCCAGGAGGGAGGGAAGGAGGGCGGCAGGAAGAAGAGAAAAATGGAGGTGCTGCGAGAGTGGAACAGTGGGGTGTAGCCTCCCATCTTGGCCTCAGAGTGTCAGCTGTGGCAGCAGGGTGAGAGGAGGGATAATTGTTTCGTCAAGGGTGTGATTGCCATCATGTCCCTCACTCTACATGAACAAAGCACATGGACCTTTTAACATTTGTCTTTCGTTTAACTCCATGCTAGTGCTCTCAGTGGCAAATATATGGCAGGCTTTTCCTTCAGTGAATTTACTGTACAGATAAATGTCCTAAAGAGAGGAAGTGAGAAAAAAAAGATAGCATATCCATCCACCATCTGACCCCAGTGGTGTTCTGACCATAGTTAAAATGCTCAAAATATTTGCAAATGCTATTTTACCCAGGTCCAGTCCTCAGTTTGAGCTTCCCATTACAGCAAGAAAACACTTTCCATCCAAGACCCTGCCTAGATTTCAAAGTAGAGGGCAGATGTAAACATTACTGACGAACACCAACACCATGTTAACACTGTGAGCAACCTGGTTGATGGCTCACTCTATTCTGACTAGCTGTGGGCAGTGCAAGAAGTACATCTCTGTAATGGTCTATGTAGTAGATCTTCTACCATTTTCATACTGTCTTGAATAACACTGGCCACCACAATTTATGCAGCTGTTCTTCAAGCATATTTTTTAGATGTTTATTCCAGTAGTCATTAAAGTAAAAAGCATAGAAAACTCAGAGGGTTTGAATGATTGCAATCAACTTTTTGTCCATTTTGCACTTTACAGATGACATTTCTGTTAGTGAAATTTAAATAATATTGCTTGGGAAACAAAGAAGCATAGAAACCTGACAGCCAGTGAGCACAGAAATTTCAACACTTCAACATCCTCTAAGAAGCTTGTTGACCACCTATACATCAATCAAGATTCCCGTGTTGCCAAACTCTACAGGAAATGAACAGACTTCTGAACCAACTTCTGGTGGTTTGTTGCTCACAGTTTGATTCTGGTTTAAAGATTTCACTTCCTTGAACAGTCTTGTGTGCATTTCAAAGAAGAAGCAGGCAAAATTAATGGTCTCCTTTGCGTCTTCCTCTCATTCTTTCTCGTAATTTAGTCAAATTCACTTCCAAATGTGCACTGGGAGCTGGATCGGCAGCAACTCACTTGTTGCTGCTGCCCCCCACTGTTGATCTAGGGAGGGTGTAGACTCAAACGTGCCACCTCTGATGCATGTGGGTTTGCCAGCTGCTTCACCTGCCAGTGAAGAGGTTCATTGGGAGAATAAAGCACATGGAGGCTCATATTCCTCATCACTGAACAGGTGCCCCACCCTGAACAGTAGGAGTCACTGGTGAAGTGACAAAGATACACTCCCTCACCGGCTTCACTGAGCGAGTCTAACTGGGTTCATAGAGACACCCAGCACCACTGCCAGCAAAAAAAAAAATCAAGGATGGTGTATTTTAATTAATTTCCATGAACCGTCTGAACTTTCTGTGAACTTCCCAATTTATCCTATTCAGCTGAAGATTTAATAATTAACAAAGAACAAGTTTGAGTCCAGATTTCTAACAGTTATCTTACCTCCGCCTCAGCACAACCTAATGGATTTCCCATAACTACTTGGCCACACTATCTGTCTCGCTGTTTATGAGAAGTGTGTGTGTGTGTTTGTGTGTGTCTGCATGGGTGTGTGTATGAAGGCAGAGCTATCATTGCTGGCACAGACACTCATCTGCTCCTATCTGATGAGGAGGTTAAAGTCCCTCGCTATTCCTCCCCCTTTTATTAGCATGTCCCCGTTAGCATTAATTACCCAGCACAATCAGGGGCCCCAGCGGGGTCGTGGCCCCTTATCAGAGGGGTTGAGTGGTGGGCTGGATGGCATGAGAGGGTGGGGGTTGGCGGTGGTGGAGGTTGCAAGACCATTCTTTCATTTACAGTATGCTATATGCGTCTTCTTTTGGAGAGGTGGGGTGTCAGCAGTTCTGCGGGTTCATTATTGTGTGGTTACTCTCTCTGGAAAAAGGGTTTGACGGGGAAAAGAGGTTTGTTGGACTGGAGGGACAAGCTCCTAAATGGTAAATGGACTGCATTTCTATAGCGCTTTTCTAGTCTACTGACCACTCAAAGCGCTTTACAATGTTTTTGCCTCACATTCACCCATTCACACACACATTCACACACTGATGGCAGAGGCTGCCATGCAAGGCGCCTAACTGTCCATCAGGAGCGGTGAGGGGTTCAGTATCTTGCTCAAGGACACTTCGACACACTCTGGAGGAGCCGGGGAACGAACCGGGAACCCTCCGGTTACCGGACGACCGCTCTACCTCCTGAGCCACGCCGCCGCCGCTCCTCTGGAATGGAAAGCCCATGTTTCACCAAATAGAGTCTGATGGACAAGGTGTGACACTGAGACCAAGGCACTTAACGGGCCCTAATGGCCACACCAGATTAGCTGTCGAAGTCACCCCATTGCCAGTCCAAATCACCATCTCCGATTGATAGCGCCCCTGGTGCCACAAATAAAAAAAAAACCTCCCATCAGCCAGCACTCAGCCTCAAATCTGATGGCCTCCCTCCCGCATTAAAACGCCATTTTCCCACCGGTGGGTTTCAAATTGAGTTTGGGCACGCTTAATATTCCACTGCTTTGATACCTCTGGGCTGCGTGTGGGTGGCATGTGACATTATTCATCATTTAAGTATAGAATATTAGATTGTGTCACTCATCCCAACTTCATAATGCCGCATGGCGAGACAGAGGGTCATAAATCTACAGACAGACTACAAGTAATTTATCACGTCTCAGAGACAAGACAGTGGGACGACTGAGGTCTCTATAAAGTTGGAAAGATGGAGGTGGTTAGGAATTGGGAGATGGAAAGTTTCTTTTTCTCTGGCAGGGGGGATAAGTGCATTGGCTCCACTGCTTCAAGATATTCTCAGCCTGGAGTGGTATGATGCAATTTAACAACTAACAGTGAAATCAACTTTCAAGCACACAGAGCCCTCTTGAGCGATTATTGTAGGTACCCCTGCTAAAGGCATCGCACGTAAGTGCCGTATTACTGTGAATGTGGACATAAAAACATTTTTCTACATGAACAAACTTGCACCTTATTTCATATGCAGTGATGTCAATTGAAATGATTGGTCCAGTATTTTTACAAGCAATTACCAACAAAGGCTGAATTATCAGGAGCCTAAACTGACATAAACCTTTCTGAAAGGTCTAAAAGAAGGAGTGAGAAGTGATCAGTGGGATAGACTTAATAAATCCAGGACTATCCTTCTAACAATTGAACCAAATGTTAATATCTAACCTGATGATCGACAGCTCAAGGCTGGCAGAGAGCCTGCAGAGAGACTCCTCCTGGAGACTACAGGGGAGAAAGAAGTGAAATCCACAGGTGTTCACCAGAATGTCATAACAGCCACTTAGACAAGATTTAATTGAACATAAAATGGTAGTTCAGTACTCACTAAAATAGAGATGTACGAGCAATTTTGTAAGCAGCGCTATGGTGACTCTATATCCCCCTTAATCAAGCTTAATGTTTAGTCATCACATTTTATGAAAACCCTAAGTGCTGCTTGTGAGATTTGGGGGCAAGGTGAAGGACACAGTTCATAAAATGATGATTCTTAGCCAAGCAGTAACAGGTGGGAAGTGTGGTTAGCTTTTTTTTTCTTTTTTTTTTTTTTTTAACAACACCAAAGGTCCATAGTAGGCCTGAAGAATACATTAATCTTTGAAAAATTCCAGGATATTGAAAGTTTATGGATCGCTTTGCACAAACATTGTAACATTAAAACACTGTGTGTACGTATACTAACATTGTCTAGTTCTAATTGTTATATGACCTTGAAAATGAGACACCTACTTCTATTCCTTCCTTCTTCCTTCCCTGCTGAACCTCACATGTCTTTTTGGTTTGTTTTTTTAAAGAAAGTGTGTTGTACAATTCATAGTATTTTGCTTTATCAAGACAGTGGGATAACAGAGGCAAACTGGGCAGGGGCGACACAGAGGACAAGGTTGTGGCGGGATTCAGTCCCAAGCTAACCTCTACATCACTTCTCTATTGTCTATATCTTCACCTCACTTGCTCTCTTCCATCAGACAATTGAATTAACAGCACCACTACATTTGCATCACACAATCTGAGGTCACAGTGTCAATATCCAAATGACTAAATTACACATTTGTGATCAAGCTGCCCATTTTATCCCAACAGAACACAACCGCGTTTCTACGTGTGCACAAGTGTGTGTACATGAATATGTGTGAAACATAATGCTAAGCACAGGAGAACAACTTAGCGATTTCGAGTGTTATGATGGCTGCCAGGGTGAGAGCTTTAATTACACTCCACCAGTCCACACAGTTTGCAGCATGGAGCCTAATAAACTGAGTGTCAATCTCAAACTCATTTAGGGGAGAGACACTGCATCTCTGATTACATTAATCAATGATACTGAGGCTGTATGGGAACACAACACCATGATGGATTCCCCCCTCAGCTGATAGAGTTAGGAGAGTTTGATAGAAAGTAAAATCCTACCATGGCCTGACAATGATTTGGATCTCCAAGTTCTGTCAAGGTGTACTCGACCCAAAGTGCTCCAATACAACTGCTCAGTGATCTTTTTTTTTTTTAGCACCCAAGTATACAAAATATTCTGTACTTTCCCACAGCACATTTGCACTTTTGAAAGCAACAGCAGTTTAGCCCAAAACAATTTCAGAGCACATTGTAAAATTACAAATAGCAGCCACAGTCCTTGTCAGACAGGGTTATGAATTGTGACCAAGAAGTCACACCTTCTGTTAGATATGCATTTCAAATAACATAACAACATCAACAAAAGTATGTTTTTTTTCCCCTCACATGTCGACATAAATGAAAGGTTTGTGGGAGTTATGTGAAGATCTAGAGCAAAGGTGTGAAGATTCATAGATCCAAATGAATTAAAACTGCACCAGGCAGATTCCTATGTAAAATACATTTTATCAGAGTACATAACATATTCTTTCATTATTTTGAGCTCCATAGCAGCCTTCTCATAAACAAACAGAGTGAATGGAGACTTTAGAGTTCTTCAGAATTATGAAAATGACCATAAAATTATTCTAGATGAAATAATCAAAAATACTCTGAAGCCAAATGACTGCACCTTTGGTTGACTAACTAGCATTAGCTATCAAAGTTTGACCTTAGAAACTTTATTTCATTTGAATACTGATAATTTTGTTTAGAGTTTATACTTCAACTTCATTTCAGTCAAAGTGAATCCTTTAGGTGACAATTTGCTGGCACCCAACTGTAAAATTACAAATGCACAATCTTTGATTTAACTGCTGTTAAGAACTTGGCAGCTCTGTTTAGTCCCTTTACACTATGCAACAAGTACTCCCTAAACTTGCCCTTAACACCTTGTTATGCATCCACTAGAAAAGTTAAAGGAAACCAAAAATCCCTTAATTTCTCCTTAGCTATAACACAAGCTCATAACTGCACAGAGTTCCTGGACTGATATCATCATGTAAGGGTTGTTGGTTTGAAAATAGCATGACACCCTGAGTTGAGATCATACGCAACCTGTCAAAATCAAGCGAAACATTGCTAATTTACAGTAGATGACTGAAACGGATCTGAGCTTCGTAAAGCAAGCACAGAAACTGAAGTGACTGGATCAAATTTTACTGATTATCATCTCATCTTAGAATAAAAACACTCAACACACACTCATACTCGTATTTGTGTAGATTCATATTGAGAAATATGGCGCTTTTCCACTAGCACCTACTCGGCTCGACTCGGCTCAACTATACTCGGTTTGTAAGGTTTTCCATTAGGCGGTAGTACCTGGAACCAGTTACTATTTTAGTACCTACTCAGCCGGGGTTCCAAGTGAGCTGAGTCGAGCTGAAAATGTGACGTAAACGCCGTGCAGGCCACTGATTGGACAGGGAGCGATGACACATGAGAGCGACTCCTTCACAAAAACCAAACCCGGCATTTAAAAAAAAAAAAAAAAAAAAAAAACGCAACAGCAACCGTGCACATTGATCATCACTGAAGTTGGCAAAGTTGGAAAATGGCAAGCAAACCGGTACTGTGGTCAAATAAATAGATAGATAGATAGATTTACTGTATTGATCCCAAACTGGGAAATGAAGAGGTGGAGACTTTTCTGTACTTGGTGGCGGGGCCGCCGTATGACGACTCCACCGATGATGAGGTGGTACTCAGTTGTAATGGAAAACGACTGAAACCGAGGCGAGCCGAGTAGAGCCAAGTAGGTGCTAGTGGAAAAGCACCAATAGTGTCTCAGAATGAGGCAAGTATTTGCGTCTTGCATTAGCTGTGCTGGTACCAATCACATAATGTTGTCATCAGTGAATGTTTTGTGTTACTGAAAGTAGAGCACAGCACCTGATTTGCAGAGAGAAAGGGAGAAGAAGCAAAAGAGACACACACACACACACACACACACAAACACAGAGAGAGAGAGAGAGAGAGAGAGAGAGGACTTATTTAAGACACGTATTTGTCCTCACAGTGGCATACTTTTTAAAGTTGGATAAAATTGGAGTTATTTGGAGTTTCAAGGAGAATAAAACATGAAAAAATAATCATAGCAAATACAGGTCCGCACACACAACAACTCCAAAGCTTGTGGTCTATTAGCACCCCACTCTTATGTAGAAGTTTGATGTGTGTATAATCGGCTTGTTGCCTGCATGGTGAGGAGAGCCCAGTGAGTTCTGCTCCTCTCCGTCTCTCTCTCTTCTCAATTTACCTGTCAATGTCAATCACTTCTCTCTCTGTCCTTTTTCTTTTCATTTTTATTCCATTAAACCTTTTTCTTCCACTCCATAATCCATTATTCATTCATTCTGAGATTTACATCATACTCCTCTTTGACTTCCAACTGTTTTTCAGAGACTCTTCCACTTGAGATAAGTGACAGATTGATGAACATTTCCAAATAGGACTTGTTTGTTTATTTATTTATTTATTTATCTTTACAGCAGACTGGGGAGTGCATGTAAGGCGCTCTTGGCATGGCTTTTCTGAATATGTCCCCTGTAGCCGTGTATTTCTAGGAAATGCTGGCACTCATACCACAACATCTGTCACAGTGAGACTGTACAACTTAACAGACTGAAGGTGTAGGAGTGCTCCCGCCCACATACGCTCCCCCTGGTCGAAGGTTCAAGTCCATGCCAATTAAACATCAGCTGCTTGAGCACTTACTGTGGACTTACCGGCCCGCTGTAAACCAGCCCAGATGGCATCCGACAGCAGAGAGCACATGGCATCTCATGACAGGCGCCACCGCACGTCAACATCCCGAACATCTGAAATATGGAGGCATGGACTGGGCTCTCCCTTAAAATAAACACTTCACTGTTCTTAATGAGACTGTATATCTGTCGAGGCTGTGGCGGTCGCCTCTCTAGGCAGGCTGAGGCAGGGTCCTGGGAGCCATATTTTAGCCATCTCTATTGCATTTTGAAACTTTATCAGTGGAGCACAGGCCTCGTCTGTGCTGCTGTAGGGCCACACTGTGATGCTATCAGAGGGTGTGTTAACTGCTGCGTTAAGCTTTAATGAAGAATAGATTAGGGCATTAGGATGCACAGCGCATAGCTTCCCCACACTAGGGGGAAGGACCGTAATAGGCCTGATAAGGGCTTTTTCTGCTGATCTCACATAAACATGGATGGTCTCCAGGGGTGTGTTTTGGCCTGGTTCAATGTTTACAATGCCATTCATTATTGAGACATTTTTTTTTGGCTACTGACTATATGTCACAGACACTTATAAACACATATAGACTGCCCCGCATACTCACACAATCATGCCCACCTCTGCAAAGTGTTCTATCTTAACCGATGGACCTCTCATCATACACACGGTGACACACACACACACACACACACACACACACACACCCTTGAGATAAGCAGCCTCAAGTTCAAGTCTCCTCTTTGTCCCTAATTAACTCTCACTAGTCCCCTTGACCGGGACTGCACACTTGAAACCCTTCACCATTATGTCCTACTCAGACAAGGAATTGCAATGGCGACTCCTATAGTAAAAACTCAGTTCCCGCGTGCTTTTGGAACATTGTTTTTCATGTGCACTCAATGAGTTTTTATTGCTAAGCATGGAGCTCAAAATGTGAGATAGGTATGAAAATAATTAGATAGGCGCACATAAATAATGTCAATGGATGTAGGTTTTTCCATTTCAGCTCTTAGCAACAGAGTTGGCTGCATGCGTTACCTGCTGTGCTTTTCAGTTATAAGCAATGCCATTAATATACTTCAAAGTGCTGCGAACATATTCCCAACACCATATCCTTTCCATCATTTGTCTCTGAGGCAATAATGGCCTTAAAGAAAAAAAAAAAATCACACCCATCCCAAAGTTATTTCCTCTCATCAAGGCCCATCATCATTCCAGTCCCTTGTGCTTCCTGCTCTCAATGGGTCAAAGGTCACTCTGCACCTTTTTCAAGACTGCATCATTCTGTCTCAGATTCACTTCAGTTTGTAAAGCATACACACATTCTGCTGGTGAACGATGGCATACATCAAAAGCTGTCCATCACTCACTAATGATCTTGACAGAGCATTAGCTGAAAGGTATGCCAGCTTACTGGGAGAGAGGAAAAAAAGAAAGAGCGAGAGAGGCAGAAAGACAATAAGGGAGAGTCAGTGACAGACAGAGACCGAACGAGTGTGTGTAAAGAGGGCATGATATATGAGATGGTGTGGACTGTTGCACCTTTCATCATCTCCTCTATAAAGTCCAGCCAGTCATGAAATGAGGATGTTAAAATCCTACAGCAAACACAACCATCAAACTGTACCTCCAGCTCCCAGACAGCTAACACTTCTATATGGATGAGTGAGATTCTGATTCCTCCATAATTCAAATAAGATTCACCACTTCAAATATGACACAAATGAAGATACATGTAATATACATGTTTGCCATGAGGAAAAAAAACGTTTCTTCTCCCGTTGGACAGTAACACAAGGATATTAAGATCTCACTTTTCAAACAGAAGCATACAGACTTGGACTATCTGCAATGCAAAGGAAACAGTTTTTGCAACTTCACACGGAAAGCATGAGAGTTGCTGCAGAACAATGCTAATATTGCCCTTTGAAGAGATTGATTTGGGTTGAAAACAAACTAATCTATATCCTTTGTCTTTCAAGTATTCATTACCCCTTCCTTGCTTCATCAAGGAGGCGACAGTGTAAGCATGACACTGACAGCGCATATCCTCAAATCCAAAAATGTCCTTCAGTGTTGCATTCTTACTACATTGTTAACGTTCTCCTATCCCACACTTCATTAATAACCCAAACAAATGAATGTGACATTTACATTCCAGTGCGATTTCGCCTTTACCGTTTTGCACTGGGAGGGAAAAAAAAAATGAACTTGTGAGAAAAGGTCAGCTGCTGTGCATGTGTGGGTGTGTGTGTGTGTGTGTGTGCCTGTGAGTGTGTGTGTGTGCCTGTGTGCCTGTGTGTGTGTGTGTGTGTGTGTGTGTGTGTGTGTGTGTGTGTGTGTGTGTAGTGGGTGAGTGTG
>OMLB01061310.1:0-19596 GCA_900302555.1 Myripristis jacobus
AGGAAACATGCAAGCCTCTGAAATTGGATGCAGCCCCTCGCCTCATTACAAGCTCCTTCCTCTGTATCTCTGCTGTTCCTGCCAGCATTGAAGTCATCGTATCTCATGTGTGGGAAGTTTACTCGCTAAGTGAAGGAGCTGGCTCTCTAGTATAAAATGTGTTGTCTTCTCACTTTTATCTTGGAAAACAAATTGTGGGTTTGACTGGGTTTTGTTTCCTTTTGGGTTTTCATATTTGATTTACACTCAGTGTCCCTCAGCTCCAGCTGTCCAGTCTAATACAGTTCAATAGATCTGCCATAAATTCTCCCTTTTAACAAAGTGTATAATGTTCAGGTTGTGTTGACATTGTGCAGAATGTGTCACTTTAATTCTGTGTTTATTACTGAGGTTGTAGTTTGCAGAGGTCTGCTACTGGACTGCATTATACTGAGAGGTGTTTCTAATTTTTTGTCCTCCCTATTTATATACAATGAGGGGGGACAGAATATTGGAAACAGCTGTCAGTAAAGTGCAGTCCAGTACAGCAGCAGCACTAACTATGAGCTCAATGCCAAACATAGAAGTGAATGAACACCTCTGTTACCGTGACAACAAGACAAGCTGAGCATTATAGGCAGTAGGAGAGGAAACTTTATGGCACAACAGCTGGATTAGATTAGATTAGATTATACAGGTGGAGCTGATAAAGTGGACACTAATTGTACATCAGTTACAAAGTGCACATTTACTCCATCACTGAGCTAAGATAATGCACAGGGTGTCTGCCGGTCTTAAAAATGTCTTAAATTATTTTTTTTCGAAATATTAGGCCTTAAAAATAGTATTAAAATTGAGTTTAGGAGGTCATCATTTTCACAAAAACTTTTTATCACGTTTCATTCATCCGTATTTTAATTTTGTCAAAATTAGTTTATGATGGGACAGGCTTTTTCTGTGCCTGTACATCCCGACACCTTTACAAGCTTTTAACACAAGACATCTGATCCAGCTGGTCTTTACATAGATCATTTTAACCATTAGAATGGAGTTTTCTTGTCATTATTTATGTATTCATTTATTTATTGAAAATTGTAATTTTCTGATAATTTTCCTGTACTGTTTTTTGTTTGTTTGTTTGTTTTGTTTTGTTTCACACACACACACACACACACACACACACACACACACACACACATATATATACTGTACTGACCTCAGTACAGAACCAGATATAAAGTGCCTTTACTCACCTTTACCTGCAATACTCGTTTTAATAAGAAACAGATGATTTTATGTTGAAAAGGTCTTAAAAGCATTAAATTGAACTCTGCAGACACCCTGAGCAGACAGGACCACACACGCCTGCATCAGCACTGTCTTTATTTATTTATTTAGTCAGTTTTTCAAAAAGGCTCTCAGCAAAAAGCAGTGTCAGAGTTATTAAGCAAATGGCTTGCGACTTGATCCATCACAACGGTCCTGTCCACATCCTGCTGGCCCGTGTGAGTCTGCAGGTCACCGGGCCAGAGCGACCGACCCGCTCCTCTGTTAGCTCGAGTTCCCTGGCTCCCCTTCAAAGCTGGAGACCATGCATGTAGCATGAATGCGCTTTCCAAATTTCATGGCAATCTGCGCAATATATAGTGCAATGTTAGATTTTACATTTTAGCCTAATGGTGGCGCTAGAGGAAAGGTAATGTTGATGACAAAATTGAAAAGGTTCATTCCCTGAAAGCATAAATAGGCTCAGCAAATTGTCATTACGTTTAAATGCGTTCAAAGTCAAATGTTTGGCTTGGGGGCGGTGCTAAACAGAAGGTCATGAAGGGTTCATCCACTGGGGAGCATGAACGTGCTCAACAGATTTCATGGCAAATTGATAATCTGTGCAATAGATTCTTAGATGCCAGATCTGCCATCATTGTCTACAGGTGGCCCTAGAGGAAAGGCTATAAGGGCACCAAAATAAACAGGGTTCATCCTCTGGGGAGCATGAATGTGATCACCAAATGTCATGGCAATCTGCCCAGGGCATTCAAGATACAGACAGGTGACAAATTAAAGGAAAAGCCAACATTAAGTGTCTTCAGTACCCCTTAGACTCTGCACCTCCACTGGAGGGATGAAACACCATTCTTCCAAAAGATATTCCCTCATTTGGAGTTTTGATGAAACGTCCGTTTCAAACGATGTAACTGTCACTGCCAATGTGCTTCCATGCATCCTTTATATTGGCATGGATATTAAGCAATAAATCCACCAGAGGGCAGCTCAGAGTCAAAATTTTCTGACAGCTGCAAACTTGGTGACGATGGAGGAGGTTGTGATAATAGAGCTGCTCCAAAGAGGCAGAAGAGAAGGCGGCGTTGTAGACGGCGGTGGTCTGTGAGGTCATTAAACACATCATGACCATGCAATTCTTTTCTCTAATATTAGCTTTTCTAAATACGTCTTCTTCGTGTCTCGCTCATAGACTGGTATCTCTTGGACTGTTGGCTGTGCAACCTCCATGATTTCCAGTGGTGCTGATCCGTTTTTTCTTGAAAACGTGCACAAATATGGATGAAATGAACGCAGAGTATGGACAGATATCTGTCTACGCACTTAACATTGAGCATAAAAGAGCCTTGACACATTGTTCCAACATCTTGAAGTCACATTTGGGTTGATATCTGTCCATAGCGTCATGATTTACATCATTTTCATCCTCATGAAAGCATACAGTCAGCCCTGGTGACCTGCAGAAGGGAGCATGGTCATCCTGGAAGAGACCGCTCTCATCAGCATAGAAATGTTTCAGCGCAGGATAAAGGTGAACATTCAAATTGACTGTGTATTTGCAGTGAGCCTTCCTTCCCTGTTCCTGTAGAACGTGATGACGTCCAGTACTCTCATGTAGACTTAGTCACTCACTCATACACACATGCGTAATAGTGTGTTCTCCCTCAGTTTTTTGCCGTGTGGTGTTCAAGACACACTTTGTGATAAATCTGTTTTGTTGAAAAGTAGTTTATGAATCAGTTGGACTTGAGTTTGGCTGTCATTCACAGCAGCCAGGATTGCCTTGGCAGTGTGCGGATCAGTTCCTGTCGAGTCCCTTTATTAAAGGAGCCTGTTATCTTGCTAATCGTGGGTTTCAGAGTGCTTCATCAAAATGATCTCCCGACACTTGGCATGATGATCTTGAGACGTCCAGCTTTGACCAGATGATGCTCTGCTGGCTCCCAGTCAGCCCTCTCTGAGAGTGGGGCTGTTTCAGGTCAGTGCACAAAAATTCATAAAAAGGCTCCAGTATTGACGAGGTGCCGACTGAATTCTGCTTATTCCACAAAGCGGGGTTAACCGGCTGCAGAGGGGATTAGTGCCGTCTGAACCATAATGGACGCCACTGCGAGGCAGGCGGCGACCCTGAGGGTCATACAGGGGTCTTCAGCAAAATGAGGAAGAGATTAATTTCACGGTAATTTATTTCTCTGGAAATTTATGAGATTTTAACATTTTCCTCTTTCTAGTTTAATGTCACCACAATTTGTCAGTGTTCAAGTACGACATTGAAATGTGGGGGAAAAAGGTGATCAGCAATTAAACAGAATCAGACATACTTTATTGATCCCCAAGGGGAAACTGGGTCAGTTTCCCTTCAGGGATCAAATAAAGGCTTTCTATCTCTCATTTAGCGCATTAACTCTTCCAAAACAGGCAAACACCAACTCAAGTGAGTGTAAATCTTTTTTTTTGTGAAATTGAGGAAGTTTTTTTTTTTTTTTTAACTTTTTGAATGCACATACAAATTTGTTGATGGAAACAGCGTCTGACTGATGGTGGATGTGCTGATGTTGCAGTCATGGCAGAGAGACATGCTGCCATAAATGAGCAGGGATCTTTGAAACCTGCTCTGCTCTTCTAACACAAAGCTGTGAATGAGGAAGAGGCCGAGAGGGCCAGACACTAACATAGCTAGTTGCTGCGTTTGACCTCTGACCTCTGCTGGCCGGTCACTTTGTGTCTGAAGCCACATGGATAGAAACGTTGGAGCCTTTCCATCACCCCACCCCAAATTAAAAATGGAAAATGACGAACGGAAAAGGGTGTTTTTAATTTTGTTTTTCAATTTCGCTTTCCATTTTCAGATTGCCATTTTACATTTCCAATTGCCTTCTCTTTTTAAGATTTCATTATGGCCTGATTCCTACTAATAGAGTAAAATAATCATCTATTTACCATTTTCCCTTTTAATTATAATAATTGGTGAATATTTCCTCCATACACCACCATGGTGCGCAGGACATCATTATGGTGACATCATTCTTGCAAATAGTCTTGCAAATAATAACACATGATAGGAACTTCATGCTTAGCAACACGATGCCAGGCTAAAGTGTGTAACAGACCCGCCGAGGCGTCACAACGAGACACAGCACTTATCAGGTCCAGCGTAACTAATGTTAGCTAAAATACTTTGTTGAGGTGACATTAAGGTTAGCGTTAGGGTTAGGTTAAGGTTAAGGGGAAGGTTAGGAAACTTTAGTTGGCAACATTTGCAACATTAACAAACTCGGTTGCTCGGACGTGGATTTGAACTCGGTCTTTTTCACACCTCAGTGACAAACACCGTCACACTGACACACTTTCCTCGGGACAATCAGCAGCTCTATTTCACGCTTTGCCTCGACTCTGGGTTCACCTGCTCGCTGTCACTGACAGAAACCTCAGCATCCGACCGCCAGGAGTGTGCATCTCAACTATTCCACCGAGAGCGTCTTTGTCCTCTCCTCAGAGAACGAGGGTCACATATGTAACCAGGTTTTTATTCAGTACATCTCCAGAAACATCATCACATCGTTACTGAGCGACTGAGCGGCAGGTTTCAGATCATTTCCCTTTAGTTTCCACACTGTCAGCTGATCAAGTGAAGCCCCTGGTTTAGTAGTGTTAACCAATCACATTCTGTTTCTTCTCATGAGGAGGTTTTTCAGTCTTGTTGGCAAATTACATTACAAACTGTGAGTTGAGAATTTTTTAATATCTATAGTTACATTTTTTTTATTATTGCTGAAAAGAAGTAGAATTAGCATTGTTTGTGTTTTTCTATATGCAAGACAGGTGTATGGTTAAATAATGAATAGAGTTAGTTCAAAATAAGCTTTGATAACACATTTGGCAGGGGAGAGCTTTTACACTGTTTATTGAAACTGAACACATTTTATCCTGCTTTATGTTTCACTTCAATTTCCCAAATGCTGTTGACTTCTTCCTCCGGTTTTCATCATAAATAAGCAAGTTTTTGCACCAAAATTAATATGTACATTCCACTTCTGTTTTATTATTTGTGTTCCTGGTGATGGTCTCTGCACAGTCTACCTGGAAAAAAATAGAGCTTGATTTCAGTTCATCCATCATAACCACATGTTTTTACCG
This sequence comes from Myripristis jacobus, assembly GCA_900302555.1. NCBI lineage: Eukaryota > Metazoa > Chordata > Actinopteri > Holocentriformes > Holocentridae > Myripristis > Myripristis jacobus. The sequence continues at coordinate 5,401 of OMLB01061310.1, forward strand.
CTGACCTTTGGAGGATTCATACAACTTCCCTATGGAGAGCGATGAAATAGAACATTAAATGCCAATATTTATTCACCCATTTCACCTCTTGATTTTTTCTTTTCTTTAGGCCACATCTGTAGTCATAAGCAATATGTTTTAATTTATTTTGGTGGGCAGTTTTAGTGGTTAAAACTCTTGGGTCACTTTTGTCTCAAAAGGATCTACCTGCATGCACTATGAAAAAAATATTGTTGGACTTTTTGGACATTAACTGTACTTAAACTCATGCACTATTTTTTTTCCAGTATGAATACATATTTATCAAGTATTTCAAAGCCTTTCATCATGGCTCTTGCCTTAAGACATTGCAAATATTGCTCATGACCACAGATCTCATGAAAGACAAGAAAGGGATAGAACCACTTTTTTTTTTTGACATTTTACAGGATGATAATTCAGCCAAATGCACAGGGTTGAGGATGGCATGCGTGCTATTTTCTCTGTATTCTTGTTTTGCTTTAAACACAGAGTCATTGGAACATAATTAATTTTCAAGACATTGTAGTGAAACAGTCTTGGACTCCCACTCCCAGCCGCTGTAGTGCACACTAACAACTGCATTTGAATAATGTTCTGCCAATACTCATGTTACATTCCATGAAAGATGGTTTCCAGAATTTGCCTAATGGTCTCTGGCCCAACACTGGCTGTCTCATACATGTTACAGTACTGAATATAAAGAGTTACAGGCCGCCAAGTGTTCGCATATGAAAATGTTTTACCAGAAATATGATTTTATATGTGTAGCAAAACTATTTGGGATGAATACAAAATTAGGCTCAATTTATATAATATGATATCCGAGGCCCACGTTTGGAATGGGTTGAATAATATTAATTTTTCCCCCAGAAAAAAAAACAAAAAAAAACAGAAGAAACTGAATGTGCTCAATCTCTACAAAAGCCATATTTCATATATGCATCACAAGGATTTACCTTGAATGGGTGAAAGATACTTGACATCTTAAGAAAAGAAAAGCTGTTTCACTGCATGTCATACTGTGCTGACTGAAGGAACAGATTGCAAAACTAGAATATATTCCATAGAGGTGATGACTGGCTCTTTGAAGGACTCTAGCATTCGTATTTCTTCAAACCAGAGGTCTGTCATGGGGAAAGTGTTCCAGATGAAGCCACTGTGTGTCTGAGCTGCAGTTCAAGCTGACAGCCTCTGCTAACGATAAAGTCTCCAGTTTGGATCCTGGGTCACCTCTCATTGGTGATGATGACAGATGTGCCGATGTAATGTGGGATCTCCCTGTGGCCTTCAGGGGAGGGGCTGGAGGCGGGGCTTTGGCTGTGACAGCTGTAAGACGCCATCTCATTACCATGGTAACCATAGCTGTCTGTTAAATGGCTCAGCGTAGTATATGGGGGCGCTTTAAGCGAACCATGTTTGCCCAAGACTTTGTGAAAGTTCAAAGACACATATGGGGCGCGGGCGGGAAGCCCCACCCCCATGCCTATCCACATTTTCCTGTCCTCCTGCCCAGACTCAGGCTCCAGGTCTTTAGGGGCTCCACGCTGCCGGTGGCTGTCTACAGGTTGTGGAAATCCAGCAGCTGGGTGAGAGTACGGCGCCTCCATCATGCACAACCTCCTCCTCTGTTCCAGCACCACCTGCATAGGGAGAGGCTGGCCCACACCGTGGATGGAGCCGGCCTGCTCACCCTTCCCCAGCACCAGACCACTGAGCAGGGGGCAGGCCAGGGCCTTGTCAGCCTGAGGTCCCTCACTGCCTCTACCAGCCTTGTAGCGGATGTCTTGGCTAAACGGCAGCTTGCTGTCCCTGGTGGCCTGAGGGTGGGAGTGTGGGTGAACATCTGACATCTTGCTGTGGACAAGCATGTAATGTTCGTAGGGCTCTTCCTTGAACCTACTGTTTGGGTGCAGGGCCGCGCTGCTCGAGAAGACCTCATGCTGGTTCTCCTCAGGGTACCTCCGGATAGCTGGCAACACAGGGCCTGACAGAGAAAACAAACTTCACTGTGAGAACACGACGTAAGAGCTCAGACTTCTCCCTCTCCTGAACTGTAATCAGTGTCATCAGAGGATGTTTTCACAGAGCATTTTTATCTCACCAAGAATTCTGGCCTTTTCATAAAACTCACAAAAAGGAATTAGGAAAAATCTGAAGCTAAGAGACAGAGTTGACCTCGTTGCTGTGGATGGTGTGTTTCATGAAAGAGCTGTCTTACCAAGGCTACAGTGATTGGCTGATAGGAGATGGCTCTGTTGGTGAACTGATTACCAACAGTCTCATGGGATAGTAAATAATTAATTGTCCATACCAACAGTGACAGCAGTTTCTATAAGTGTTGGGAGTGTTGGTCATCACTGTACCTTCAAACTCTTTGCTTATTATTTACAAACACTGTTAACATGGTTACTACCACGCGCCAGTTTGGAGATTGAGTCAGTTTCAGACACTGGACCACATTAGCTGCATGAAGCCTCACACAGCCAGCTGATCTTGCAAAATAATTTTCTTCTGATGTGCGAACACATCAGGCCATGCTCTAACAGAGGCACTATTGGAAGCCACACAATGAATGGTGGGACCAATCAGCATGGAAACATGGAGAACAGAAACATAGACATAGAATTTCACAAATTCTCCCTTTTTCAAATAATTTGAAAACAACTGCCCAGACTCTCAGTAGTTGTTTTAAAAGTGAAAAATGGACACCAAAAAAATATTTGTGGCTGTACCAGGCAAATGCTGAGTAAATTAGCTTCAGCAAAGGATTAAACAACACTCAGTCATAATCATCTCTTGCATTTACAGCTTACTGACTGGACATAGTGCAGCTGTGCAAAGTCTGGGCCTGTTTTGTGTTTTCCAATTCAATCCAACGTAGCTGTAGTTCCTCAAAAGACACTGATCGGCCTGGCTGTTTTGTGGCTTCCAGTAATACTTGGGTTGGGGCATGGATGGTTTTGGATGGATGGTTAATGTAGTAAAACCTGTGCTTTTCATTTCATAGAAAGTGGTTTTTAAGGTAACAAGTGAAAGTCCCATAAAGAAAGAAGCTACCTGTGTATGTTTCGGGTGCTGGGGGGCTCAAGGTGTCCTGGGTCTTGGGACTGCTGATGCTCCAACCAACAGGCGTCCTTCCTTGCAGGGAGCTGATGAGCTGATGAGCCAGCTGAGAGGTGGCAGCCGAGCTGGGAAGCCTGGTCTGACTTTCAAGATGCAGATGGCTGTAGGCATAGGGGAAGGTCAGGCTGTAGGGGGCACTGCAGGAAACCTGGCCTGCCTCAGGGGTGGAGCTTGAACTCTGCTCCCTGCAAGCAGTGGCTTGGTAGGGGGGGCTCTCCTTCCGCAACCCTCTCTGTGGGGAGCAACTGGGTTTATCTGTTTGGAACGAGCTGCTGGACTGTTGGGCGTCCAGAGACAAACAACAACAATAATGAGGGTTACTGTTTGCTACCACTGAAATACATGAGCCTGATTCTGAAACAATTTTAGTATCTGTCAAAGGCAAAGTCCCTGCAGCCACATAACTGAGCAGGTGTGGACAGAAGTGCAGCCTTAAAGTTTCAGTTCCTACAGGGCAGTGCAGCAGAAGCTTCCTGCTTGCAATGACTCAGTCTTTACAGATAGCTAGTGTTTGTGACCACTACTGGCTATGTAGTGCTGCAGGTCCCCATAAGGTTTACATGTTCTTCCAGCAGCTATGAGCATTGTTGGCATATTCCATACATTGGAAAAATGTGATAAACAAACAATGTGGTAAATAAAACAAATCCATTTCCCACTGAGTGTATTATCATACCATGAGTAGGCACAAACTATATTGTGTACTTTTAACTACTGTAAATTCAAGAGACATGATCATTTTTCCCTCATGTTAGCCTCTGTTCTCTGTTTTAGAATTTAAGATTTTTTTGTTGACTTTGTTTTGCATGGCACAGGTGGCTGAGCACTTAAGCCCTTACTTTCAAACACCTAGCCTCAGAAAACACCCTACAAGCTATTCCCTAGTCAAAGCTAAGACCATGTATGTCAAAACTTTTAAAGCAACTCTGAAAACAATACAAGTGTGACCAGAAACAACAATACCCACAATAAATAATGCCATTCAATCATAAAGACTAAGTCAAGTGCTGTGTGTTGGTTGTATGTTGAGACATACATATGTTGAGATGCTTATCTCTTGGGATTTCACAATGGTTGTTACTAACAACTTGTTAGTTTGGAGGGGTTACGTACTGTATGTCTCCATTTGAAAGGCGGTCACGAATGCAGTCAGAACCCAAAAGCAGACCAGGCAGGCAAGGTAAGGTGTAACAAAATTTGATGGTGTAACAAGATTTATTTTGAAAAGAGAATGATTGAAGAGGTGAGGGCTGGTCGGTGCTGGGCTGAACTTGGCAGAGAGATCTAGAACGATGAACTGACTGGCAGGTTTGGAGAATGACAAGGTGGGCGGGCTAGCTGGTGTTGCATTACAATCCGGCAGGGACTGAACGTTGCAGCGAGGTATTTGTAGTGCAGGTCGTGATGAGCTGATGGCTGGCAGGTGTGCTGATTGCAGTATACCGATCAGGTGTGTAGAGTGACAGGCAGGTGGAGCATGAGGGAGTGAGGGAGTGCAGAGGAAAGACAGAGAAACAAGCAAGGACGGGGTAAAATGCAGAGACAGACAGACAGACTAAAACCAAAAACACACCAAGCACTCATCACTCATACTGAAAATGCTGAAAAAAATAATAAACTCACTCACACAACAGGCAGACAGGCAACAGGTGGTCACTGAGAATGAATCATGATAATACCCTTCTCCTGCGGGTACCTCCAGGTGACCCATCAGGCTTGTCAGGGTGTCGACGGTGGAACTCTCACATCATGGTGGAGTCACAGATGTACTGACAGGGTACCCAACATGTCTCCTCTGTGCCATATTCTTCCCAGGTACTAGTGGTCTACAGCCATGGCGGCAGGTATCAGACTGTGTAGGTGCTTTGGCCATTGATAACCCAAAGAGTCAGAGGGGCAGGGGCTGGCAGAACTACCAGACCAGAGGCGACAGGCTTGAGATGGGATACATGAAAGACAGAATGGTTATGGAGAGTGCAGGGAGGTTTCAGGCTGACAACAGTTGGTTAATGACTTTATACACTGGGAACGGGCTGGTGAATCTGGGTGAACGTTTCTTAGCCTCAGTCTTTAATGTCAAATCCTTGATTGAAAGCCATGCCTGTTCTCCTGGGATGTAATTAGGAGCTGGGGTGCAGCGATGCATGGCCAGTTGCTGATGCCAGTCAGAGGCTTTTAGCAGGGCAGAGCAGGCTCAATGCCAGATCCTTTGGCATCAACAGACACAGGCCTGCAGAGATGGAACCTGAGGATGGAACCTTCTCCTGGGGTGGAAAGAGCAGGGGTTGATAGCCATACACGGAACTGGAATGGAGACATACCTGTGGCTGAAGGCCCGGGTGGATGGACTGGTGGAAGCAAGGCAATGGCGTGTGGTTTCAAGCTCTTGGTTGGCCCTCTCAGCCCTCTCAGACTGTTAGTTTGCAAATGAAATGAAATGAAATGAAATGCTCATGGTATCACTGATGGCTGAGCAAAAAGCCCTTCAGACACTGAAGTGAGCTGAAGACTCCGGTCTGAAACAATCTCTGACATTTTCCTTGGCTGAACAGAGGCTGGACAGAGGCAGGAAATGGGCAAATTTACTAATAGGGTCAATGACAAGGAGGATTAGTTTTACTGTCAGAGGCTGAGAGTCCAGTGATGAAATCCAGAGTAAGATATAACAAAGAGTGGTGAAGGACAGGAAGAGGGCACAACAGACCGGTGCTGGGCTGAGAGAACATCTTGTTCTGTGCACAGGCAGGACAGACAGAGACAAAAGATTTGGTGTCCTTCTCCAGGGATGACCACCAGAACTATCTATGGAGGAAGGCCAGAGTTCAGGTTACACCAGGATGGCACATGGGTGCCTAAATTGTTTAGAGGTGGAAGTCAGAGCAGTTAGTGGAGCCACAAGACAACTGTAATTGCAGATGAATCTCTTATCCTAACGGTTCCTTGGCAAAGCCAAAGAACAGTTGAAGCTGCTTACAGTTGTAAGCACAGCCCTTCTTGGGCCGCTTTGACATTCATTGGGTCCATTTTTACCTGTGCCTTTGCAACGATGTAGCCCAGGAAGGTGATGGATGACACATGGAATTTGCATTTTTATGCTTTTATAAACAGGCAAATCCCCAGGAGCCATTGGTGGACATGACATGCTGACATGCTGAACATGTCCAGTAAGGTTTCTGGAAAAGATCAGGATATCATCCAGGTAGACAAAGACAAAGATAAAACAAGGTTCTGGAAGATGGTGGGGGTATTAGTGAGTCCAAACAACATCACCACATATTTGATGTGCCCAAGGGAAGTGTTGAAACGATTCATCCCCTTCATGGATCTGATGAAGTGCTAAGCATTGCAGAGGTCATGTTTTGGGAAAACCATGGCACCCTGGGGAGAATTCAAAGCCAAAATCATGAGAGGCAGGGGATACTTTACCATTCTGCCTTCATGGTTCTTTACCATAATGCTGATGAGACCCCTGGAAACACTGCATAGGCAAAGAGTCTTGTCTTTCTTTTCAACAAAGAAACCACTTCCAAGAGGCAAGGTAGACAGGCGCACGATTCCAGCAGACAGAGAGCTCTTCCAGCTCTCCATCACCTCTCGCTCAGGCTTGGAGAGGTTGTAAAGCCGGCTGCTGGCAAGAGGTGCACCAGGCAGCAAGTCAATAGGGAAGTCGTAAGGTTGCGATGTTCTGGTAGATCAGGGGTCTCAGGACTAGTAAACTGACAGGGCACAGACTGAGTCAGGACACAAAACAGGCAGGGCTCCAACTGATAACTGATGAGCTGATAAGCTTATACCTCTTGGTGGTTACCTGACAGAAAGATCAACACAGGTGTGGTCTACATGGTGATCTGGACCAGGAGTCATCCGCCCCGCTTTGGCTTCTGAAGGCTTATCCAGTCTAAAAGTAGGAAGATCTAGCTGCTTGACAACAACAGAATCCACTGGCAAAGACAAACTTTGTTTTTTGTGTTTTCGCATTTTTAATAGAAGAACTTGCAACAGGCAGCAGATGTAGATTTATCCACCAATCAGAGGCTGTTCCATAGCTCTCATGGTTGCAGTCCTGAGAACACAGCCAACACTGGTGGGAACGCACTGCCTCTTCAAACACTGTGGATAAATTACTTGCAGACTTTTTGTGCCTCAAGTTTTGAGATAACAGGCAAACAGTGATCTTTTGCCCAAGAACACCCTCTGTGTCCATGCGTAAAAGGAGAACAGTGGCATTTTATGTAAATGAATGACGTTGCTGCAAGATCCAGATTTTGTCTAAATTTCTGTCAACACACAACAGAGACGTGATCTCAATGTGACCAAGATCCTAATAGTTAATGTGAACTGCCTGATTGTTTGCACCAGTTTGTATTGAAAAACAGGTTGAACTGATCAAAGGTGCCATGTAGGAGTTAAGACGTGCCTTTCAAAGGTGTTAAATACAAGGTTCAATTTCCTTTGCTATACCGACTACCAAGCATGATAAATCAGCTTTGGCAGGTCATTTTAATGAATTTCCTGTCCCCCCTCCCTTATTGCATCCTGCATCACAACACCTTAAAATACATATGTATTTGGCCAAACACACATTTTGTAGCAGCTCTGCTTTTCTTCATCAGCAGCTTGATAAATCAGTAACAGAAACTATTTGTCTTGTTTCCACATGAAAAAGCCTGCAAATTCTTGATAAAGCTGACGGTCATATGTTTTACTCCCTAAGATATGAATTAGATGTTTCCAAGTCCAGGACTCTAAAACTTTTTTTCCCTGCACAATCCTACAGATACTCAAGAAATATCCTCTGTGGTGTAATTCATTATTATGTGATAATTATGGGAGAACTTACTTTCACTATTGTTTACCCTGAAATATTATTTGCATGTCAATTTGAAGTCCTACCTGAGGATAAGGCGTTGTTTTGGGTTTGGTCTTGATCTTGACTGCTTTGGTTTTGAGTTGTTTGCGGTGGTCCTGAGAGAAAGCCAAGCTGAGGCCAGGCTTAGTGGCTCGATTCTGCTCTTCAGACAGCTGCAACTCCTTACACTCTATGTCACTGCACACACACACACACACACGCACACACACACACGGCATTTTCTTTAAGCTGTCCACACTCTTGGTTTTAATCAGAGCAGTGTCTGACAGGAGGATGTTGACTCACGTGAGGACGTAGTTAACACTGACAATGCAGTGAGGCCTGGAGGAGCGGCTGTTGTGCACGATGGTGGCATAGCTCTGCACCCACACCCAGCCTCCATGCTTCGATAACATGCGGTAATACTTAGTAGTGACCTGCCCTTTCACCAGCACTAGAGGGAAGAGAAAGAACAGGGTGAAATGGAGAGAATGTGAAATATAAGAGCAGACAAGATGAAAAAAAAAACAGTTTTAAAGGAAATCCCCACACTAAACTAACTACTGGCAATGTACCTCGCATTTCTGGGCCCATTTTGTTGTTTGGTTGTATTTACTTCTATTCCGATAGCCAGCTGGCATAGATAATGTGAAATCACATCTGGAGCTTTCCAGTGCAGCTGCAGTAGACTTTGAGTTGCAGAATAGTTTGTAACTTTCTGAAACATCAGGTTTTGGAGTCCACCCATCAGAATCACATTTTAAGGGCTTCTTTCCAGAGCTACTATTTTACACCAACATGCAACAGTCATACAGGGAGAGATCCATCGTACAAAAGGCACAGAGACGCTGACAGTAGCTTCAGTGCAGTCACAAGACTTGTTGCCTTTTGAGAAATCATATTTACGAGGTACATTACAGCTCGCTCGTTGTAAATGTGGTGTGAGAGAGAACTCACATAAATGGTGAGAGTAGCGCAGATGGAAGACGTCGCAGCCGTGGACGTGGTGGTACAGGGTCTTTTCTATCAGGTCCTGAGGCTCGTAGCCCGTCAGCTCTGCCACCCTGTCTCCCAGGAAGAAATCACAGTGACGTCAGTGAGGAAAACTGCATCATCAAGGCCCATTTTATTCTGCAGCCTCCCATTCATCCAATCCCACACACATCCAGACACATATGATACTTTCCATCCTGTGCAACATGATGTATACATACTTATGTAGAAGCATCAGCATTCAAAACTGTTAATATCATCTGCAAGTAAAACTGTAAATCCATACATTAAATCCATACATATAATTCATGCTCCTGTCCCACTGAACAGTCTACTTTTTTCTATCTTTTTTCTTTCTTTCTTTTTTTTTTTTAATTTTTTTTTACTCCTTCTCCTTGGTGTTGACCATATCTGGATTGTCCTCTAAGCAGTTATTATGTAATGATAATAATACATCCAACAGTTTGGATTTTAAAGGAGCCATTGGTCATTCTGTTTTTTCTTCATTCCACTAAGATATGAAAAAAACTTTCAGAGACTTCAAACCTTTTTCTTATATGGCCAAATCTCCAAGAATAACATTATAGATTTCTGAGAAAATAAAACTTGAATATTCTCTGAGATAGTACCAGAAAAAAAATCCCAAATTTATTAGAAAAAAATTCTGAGGTTATAATGTCACAAATTTCCACACAAAAAAAACCCAAAATGTCAGAAAAATCACAAATTTATAAGAAAAAAATAAAAATTTGTATGTTGTTCTCTTCTGAATACACAGTGATGTCTTCCTAAAGTCTGGATATTGTATTGTACTGTAATATTGTGATTCTGGGCTCAAATCACCAGGATTTCCTTGCAAAGTAGTTATTTGATGAGATCAAAAATGGAAAAAAAGGAAGTAAAAGAAAAACTATTTTCTTGTTTTTTTCTTGCAAATTTAGACTTTAGAATTTCAGAGAAAATCACCTGACACCCCGTCGTCTCGAGTTTCATCTATCCACCCACTCAGTAAATCCTTTCTCCTACCTGGAGTCCAAGAAGATGAGTTTGAAGTCCAGACTGGCGCGGAACATGAACATGTTGCTGTGGAGTTTGATCTCGGTGATGCCGCTGGGAGGGAGGGAGTGGCCGACCGCCACCAGACCCACAATCTGGTAACACGAGTCGTACAGAGCCATATCCATCATGTACTGACGGATCTTCAGGTAGCCACTGCAGTGGATGACCTGGGAAAAACGCCACATAAGGATTCTCAGCAAAATAGACATTCAAATAAATTCAAAAAGCATGTGAGCACTTGATTCTGATGTTCAAACCCAGTGGTCTCCAACTGCAAGCAACTGGACCAAACGTCCTGGGCTGAATCCTGATTCCAGACTAATGACTAAACCTTTGGCTTGGTGTCAGAGTATGCTACATCATCACATCAGACTTTGATAAAAGTGGATTCCTTTTAGTCTAGACCAGTGGTTTTCAAGCACGGTCCAGGTTGAAGACACATTTATATTCCAAACAAACACTGCCTACGGAAAAGGTGCTGCCCAACCAGACACAATCCCTTTTTCTTTTTTTTTTTTCAAAATGAGTGAGCTATCCCTTTAATAAGTAGAGCAGAGTTGGTGGTGCCCTTGAACAGGATACAGACCACTCAACAGACAACAGTAGAAATCCAGCTGAGCTTCCATTCTCCTGCACCTCTACCTCTGATCATGATGACAAGATTTATCTTCCTCATTTGCTGGGTTGTTTTGGATGGCAGGTGTTTTGCCATCTGCAGCATTGGTTTAATCTTTTTTTATTTTATTTATTTATTTATTTTTTTACATAATCTGTCTCTAGCTTCTTGCCAGTGTAGAATTACAATCAATCTTTATTCACAAAATCTGATGACAATTTTTATCAGGTACAAAGAGATAGAGATACTGTTTGAATGACTTGGGGAGGGAAAGGAAACCAGAGAGGATCCATATGGAGCCCTCACTGAACCACTGGCTTGATTTTTGAGTGAAGTGGGTTAGCCAGCTGCATCTGACCAGAACTGGGATTTTTCAAAGATATCCAACATGACAAACTGGACCTGTCAGATGATTAATGGAGCTACCACCATTAGTGGTATCCTGTATGCAAATATGACTGTCCACTTAAATGTCTAGAACAATCCTAGATTTCATCAATCTACCTACCACTGTAGAGAGCTGAAGATGACCAATAAATAATTACTTGGTTATGCATAAATTATTTGAGGGAACTCACATCGTGGCTTTTGAAAACAGAACTGGAACAGAAGACAACCCAGTGGTTTACCCACCTTATATCCTCCACATGTCAGGCCTGCGTTGCGTTTAGCAAGGACACACTTCATCCTCAAGAAGAAAGAGCGCTCCATTTCATACTCTGTCCCCCAAAGACACACAAAACAGACACACTATTTTCATGTTATATAATCACAAAATTATCACAATTATATTGCAGCAAAACTGTGACAAATCAGCACTCAATCAGTTTTGTTTGTTGTTAATACTGTACGGCTTCTGTATATTGAACAGCACTAATCCTGTGCAAACACTCACATCACTGCTACACAACTCCACACAGGCTGAAATATTCAACTGCATGATGCCCGGTCACATCTGATTTCATCCTAACGGTGTTCACTTTTTCAACCAAAAAAAGTAAAGGATGTGTGATAGGGATGCCCCTGCAACAGTGCTTACAAAAAAAAATCTTGGAAAAACAGCCTTTTTTTGGCCAAGGAACCACGCGTGTTGTTGAGGAACCACGCGTGTTGACTTTATGCAGCTGATCACCTCAGCAAATTCTACTTTGCAATGGAACTTAACAAGGAGATCCTGCTGATTTTAGCCCAGAATCAGCAGATTGTTTTCTTCTGAATCGGCCCAAGTCACAGCAACGTCTCTTCAGAGTCCAGATGCCGAGGAGGAGGTTGGGGTTCTGGACTCAAACCAGCAGGATTTCCTTCTGACTGGATCCCACAGGAGGAGGACAAACTAGTCTTTCTAAAAAACTTTCTATTTTTTTTTTCTGATAAATCTGTGTTGTTTTTGTCTCATGAAATTATGACTTTATTCTTACAACTCTTTTTTTTCCGATAAATCTGTGACTTTATAATCTCATAATTTTGTCATAAATGTATGCCTTTAATCTCAACATTTCTGGGTTATTTTCTCAGAATAATACCTCCTCACACACCGCCCCCCTTCTACCACTAATAATCAAACGCAACAATCATATGAAGATAATTTTGAGAATTTACACCCTATAAAATTCATTAGGACAGCTGCATAAAGATTTAAATTGCCATTTGCCAATTTGGATAATTTGGATAATCTGGATTCAGATTTAAATTGTGTGGATTAAGTCTCAGGGTGACCCTGTGCTCTTCCACATAGAGGGCAGCCCTAATAAAATGATATGACTAAGGGAACCCAGAGAACTTAAAATCAATCTTCTACTTTTTTTTTTTTTTAATAAATCACACATAAGGAGAAAAATCAATAATCCATTGTAACTGCAGTGGAAACTATCATCAAGCATTTCAGACGTGAGAATTCACAGGGACCGATGACCGATGAAAACACATCAATGCATATGGAAATGCTGGGCCTTCTGGCAAGCACAGGGAGAGGGATTAATATAAATATGCCATCACAGTGGCAGACAGGGAGCCTGATGAATGAGAGACTTGAGCCCTTTTCACAGTTTCTTTCTCAGCCCTGGACTAACCTAAGCCCTGGGCTTAGGCTACTGTAGCCCAGGGCTTAGGATGGCCTTGACTCACATTTGTATTTATTACCCCAGGCCTTACAGTGAGCTCTTGCTTAAGGACTCACACTTGAAAATCAAATCCCAGCATAAAAACTGCATGAAGAAGGATGGACATTATGTCACTGAGTAGTCTGTAAGCACAAATTGAGGCTGAGTGTGGAAACACTGGCCGGAGTCCCACCGTTGTGCCAAACATTGGCGTGCTTGTGCTGCCAGGGCCAGTTGCACTTCCATTCTGGTCTTTGATGGCTCCATATTGGGGCTGTCAGCGCCAGTTTCCAGGTGCTAATGGCCCAGCGGGGTTTACCGAAATGAGGACGTTATGCGATATATGGTGAGAGAGCTGGCAGCGGTGGGGATCCAACACACAACGGGACAGGTCCAAAAAAACTGAACCAACTGGGCAAACTGGACAGACTGGCGTCCAAAGGAAAGAACATCCTGTGGTTCGTAGCTGTGCAGTAGTTAGTTGGTGCCGGGTCTGCTGACTTTAAGCTCTCGCTTCCTTCTTCCCACTCACCTGCATGGACGGGACCAGACTGCAGGGTGATCGGCACAACAGGGGAAACATGAATGGTTTTTGTTCTCGTGCCTTGAGGCCGAGGGACATTAAGACCGTCTGGCTGGAAGACAGCCCTCGCTCACTGAACAGGTTAGTGGCACAGCCAGGTGTCAGAGTCATGAGTCATTCGTCTTTTGCTAACCAGCTCATATTTGAGCTATGGGACTGTATATTTTAAAATTCCATGTGGCTAAGGTTAGCATTGTTTGGCTAGAGCTGGGCTTCATGCTACACTTTATGCAGATGACAGACTCCTGATGATTTGAGTCCAGTGACAAGGACAACTAATGTGCACACTGGACAAACAGCACCACTCTGCATTAAGCAAAGTGGGTTTTGTGACACAGCTGAATCTCCATCCTGTCAAAGTTCAAACAGCAGAGGTACAGCGGCGTATAGAGGAGCTTTCCATGCTCATCCCATTGACTTCAGTACATCAGTGGCACCAAACCAGAGCAAATTTGGAAAGCTGTCGCTGTGATGTGTTGTCCCTTCCTTCTTTATGCTCCCAGGGTTAATGTCTTCCCAATACCTGCAGCACAGTTTTGACTGGACAACAAACACTCTCTCGCTTTTCAAACACTTCTGTTGTCAGTTCTAACCTTGAGTCACGAGGCAAACCTTAAAGAAAGAAAAAGACTTTGGAGTACCTTGTGAAAAGTTATGGTGGGGGGGCTGGTGAGAGCTCAACACTGCTGTCATCTCATCATGGTCGGACGGGTGGATGTACTCAAATATACTGTTCCCTGTCAGCTCCACCTCCACACACACACACACACACACACACACACACACACACACACACACACACACACAGTCATGTTTCCATCACTTCAGGGGACATTACATTGACTTACATTCA
>OMLB01061312.1:0-11176 GCA_900302555.1 Myripristis jacobus
CTCAGTGTCAGTGACCTGCTCCAGCAGATTTCTCAAGCGTCTAAAGCTCAGGCTCAAGCATCACTAGCAGGTTCTTGCTTAGGAAAGCAAGCATTTCTGCTCTCTCAGCTGTGAGTCTGTGGTTAATTAGCAGCCGGAATCCCTTGTCCCCAACAACCAACAGCGGTTGCCCATCCATAACAATGAAGTTCAGTATCCTCTCAATGATTTTTGTTGCCTGCACACTATTAGGTGGAAATTTTTCACCTCTTTCCTTCATCTCCTTCCAAGTTAGCTGCTTCATATCGCCTTCCTTTTGGTTTATACAGTTCAAGGAACTCAGCATGCTCTATAGCAGCGGTCCCCAACCCCCAGTCCGCAACCTAGTACCGGTCCGCGAGAAATTCCGCGAGACATTACATACCGGGCCGTACACCCCGACTTACACCAACCCCCCACCCTCGTCGTGTCATGGTGAAATCTCTGGAGGTGCTTGATTAAGTTAGTGAGTCTCCGCACGGCGTGTTGCTAGCGCATGACGTCACTCACAGGGCACAGCATAGAATTAGACTGAATAGATCGGGCCTATGGATCGGCGCCATTGTCACCGATACCCGATCTAGAATTTTCTATAATAACAGGACCGATACCGATACCAATTATCAGATCGGTGCATCCCTACCTGATTTATGTGTATAAATCTTATTTATTCATGGCCTTATAACATATAAGACTTCTATTACAGACTATTATTTCAAATTACATAGTACAGCAGGTGATCAGCTCAATCAAAAACAAAAAATAAAAAAATAACGTATAGTAATGTAATAACATGTAACGTCAGTGGCACCCAAAAAACATGAAATTTTAATTTTAAATGATATCCTTATTGGATATCAGTTACTGATTGGACGCTGCATCTGATCAGACTTATCAGATACATCACAACAGCACTGTAGTGTTGTATCTGAGTGAAGACATTTAAACTCAAGTGTATCCCTACCAAGTTCTATCATTTGTTTTATGATTTACCATCTAGTTAAAAAAAATGACAACTGTCTGAACAACAAAATAACCACAAACAAGTTCCTTTATTTTAATGGTCATGATCTGTTATCGCTCTTACCCCTGCAATTCAACTAAATCCGCCTTGATTTATTTTGCTTTTTATGGTTGTAGAATTGTCCCTTTTTCAGCCTGCTATCACAAATATTGTCCAGGCGAATTTTATGCAGTTCTAACTGCTCCGGCTCTCTGCTTTCGGAAACCATCAAAAAATTTTCGATCGCACCATTAGTTCAGGAGTAACGGTAGTGAGAAGCTCAGATTACAAACGTGTGACACACTGGGGACTCTTCTGTGATTGGACGGTTGAAGTGTCAGTCGTCTAGGCTACGTAGTTACCGTAATGGACCTTATGTAGGCGCAAAGCTCCGGTTTCTCTGTTTTCAGATGTTTTTAAAGTTTCTGAATATCATAAGAGATATCGTGGAGGTATCGTTATGTAAAGTAGGCATGCCGAATCCTGTCGGCACCGACATCGTTGGTGTAAGAGGGATTGTAAATACTGATCAGTATACAGCTGCAAGACAACAGTAACCTGTCGTTTTACTAGTAGTAGCTTTAGCTAACCTGAATATTTACAAGCCTCCTCTTGATAAACTGACATAATGTACCTACTGTCTTAGGTGTGTGTGTGTGTGTGTGTTGTGACGTGCCGCTGTTATTGATCATATCATTTGCACATGCACAAACAGCTGTTAAATACAGAAAATGCTGACTCGAAAAAAAAAATCGCAATTAATTGTAATATCGAATCGCAATATATATCAATTCAGAACCCAAGTATCATGATAGTGTTGAATCGGTCGATAAGCATATTGTCCCAGCCCTAGTATAATCCCAACAGTTGAATATTCAGGTCCGGCACTATCAGACATCGACTTTGATGAACCTTTGGAGAATGTCGTGGTTTTACACTGATTTCCAGCATCTACAAAATGAAACAGACTGGTCCACCACAGCTCCACCAACAGGCAAAACACCACCAAGCTTCAAGCACCAATGTCTCAGACACCACACATCACACACAACAAACAGTTAAACCCCGGGCATCTTGCACTGCCTGTGAAAGTTGATGATTTGCTGGATTTGTTTCTGGACATTATGAATCAGTTGTTTGAAGTTGAATTTGCCCATACAACCCTTTTAAGATGGTCCTCAATCAGCCAAGAAGCGAGTGGGGATTTGGACCACCACTTTCTGTCGTCACTGTCTCATAATAGTGATTTCAACTTCACATTGTTGAACAATTGTCCATGTGACTAAATAAGATCCCACAATGAAGTTAGGGACACGGAATAACTGAAGTTAAACAGTGTAAGTTATCAGCTCGTCAACTTGAAACTCTACTCACCTCGGAGAACTGACATTCTAATTTGTCTTACACGAAAGCAGTAATCATTTTCAGGTTTAAACGCATATATAAAATGATTCCCCACCTTTACCTGTTAAATCCCCACTGTCAAAAAGTTAAGATATCAATTTTGTTTCGTTTGCTGTCCCGTGGTGATTACAGACACAAAGCATTCCACACACAGTTCAAATGCTAGCGTTAGCAGGGAAAACTGTTAGCCACAGCTAACATCAGTAACGCCGAAAAACACTGTGCCAGCTTCTGTAACCAGGTGACAGTTTTAGCTGTAACAAATCGTAACGTTCCCATGGTGTGTTATCTACCCACTACTGTAGAAAGGTCAGTCATCCGTTAAGTTAACTGTTAGCTGCTTAGCAAGTAAGCCTTAGCCGACTCCCCAGTTGTTTTAAGTCCAAACTTAGGCACAGAGCTTGTTTTAAAGTGAGAGGTTTGTGCTCGCTTAGTTTTACTTTAATGACAACACTCTTAAGAGGAATAGGTGGAATTCGCACTTACCTTTGAAGGTAAAGCAACCGGTCCAAAACTACGGCTGGGACTGGCTAGTAAACAGTAACGTTACTTGGGTTAGTCATATCCTCGCCGCCTGTAAGATTTGTTTTGCTCGATGTGCCAACTGCATACCAGACCGCCGTCTCCCACCAAGGCACCGACCTGGCAGCTAAACCGATAGTAAGATGTTTTATTTCACAAACTGGCCCTTTGGAAGCGACCGCTTTAGCCTCGGCATCTGTACATGTCAACGATAACACAGGTTCACCGCCGCAGAGTGTCTTCTCAAACTTGAGTTGTTTTCTCCTACTTTACTCTCGATCTGTCACGCAGGCTGCGTCGTGACATCATGAGACGCACGACGTAACGTAACGTATCATAGATGTGCGCTTGAAGACGAAAAAATAAATACATAAAAATAAAATAAAATAAAACATGGTTCACACCGTGACTCTCGTTTCATTATTTTCACCTGATCAAGGCTTCTTCACTTTATAATGATACAGTGTCTGTCACTCCCAGTCTGTCACCGGAGGAAATGACCTGACCATTATTCAGTGATTATCTCAAGCAACAACTTGCACATCAAACAACAAAAAGCTAAAAAGCCTAAAAAAATTACAAAAATCCTGAAATCAACTTATGTGACATGTGCATAGATGCTCAAAAGTGACTTTAAAAAGCCACAAATGTCTCAGTCAGGGATTTTGACTGGTGAGTTTATTCTAAAATAGAAAAATTAAAAATAAAATTTTGATTTCATGGTTAATTTCCTGTTTTATTTTGAAAATGTTACACATATACGTGTATAAATGCACAAAGACCTATCCCATGTTGATGAGCAGCTCTATGCAAAGTCTCATGACTTTATGAAGAAACACTTAAAGGCTTTAATTCTATGCAATCCCTTGATTTATTTTTGTGTATTTTTTTAAAAATTACTTTTCCTCTTCTCTATTAGTTATTTGACATGCAGAGACTATGATGCACAATGTACTCATTCATGTGACAAGAGAAGCTTGTAGTTGCTCAGGAAAAAATGTAATTGCTGCTTATTTATTTATATTTTTTGCTCACTTGTGTAGAAGACCTTAACATACTTGAACTCTTCCTCCTGGTGCAGTCAGTTTTCATTCAGATCAAATAATCTTGACTGACGTAACAGTAAGAATACAGTTTGTCAAAGCAGCATGGACTCTTTATAGGCGACTGATGCAATGTACCGCATTCTCTTTTTATCAGTATGTAGCCTATATATGATAAAGGTCTATAATTAAATTGCATTAAGCCATAAAAGAGTAAAAAAAGATACACCAAAAAGCAATTTTACCATGGAATTCATAACAACTCATCGGGGGAAACTAGTTATGTAATACTCATATATATATATTTCTATTATCTAAATCTACTGTATATATGAGTATATATATGTCATATTTAGTGTCATTTTCCTGTCCAAATATCAGCAAGGCTTTTAAAGTAAAAATAAAATAAAATAAATAAAAGTATTTTTCATCCTTTCATCAATTACCCATCTTTCTTCTTTAATGTGGTTAATTTTGTAGGTCACTTTGTATGTTAATATTTTCTTTAAATGATCTGTAACATTTATTTTGTTGACTAATTTTGTTTTTCCGCATATTCTTGTATTTACTTTGCAGGTGCTGACCCTCATACCAACACTTTCACACTCGGCTGTAAAATGCCTCAGTGCATGCTGGAGGTCATAGTTTGATAATCCCGAGGGCAGGGACCCAGTCCTGAGGTCACCACACTGGACGCTCTGCAGGCCTTGACAGCACCTTGATATGCGGTCCATGAAAATCACAAACACAATTAGCCTCATCATGGTCCAACACCCACAGGTAATGAGAAAGACACAGAGCAAGGCTGAACTGTGGTAGAGTTGGGTTGTACAGTTTTGTGGATGTCATATGGTTCCATATGGTGGTGAAATATCTTCATTAGCTGCTCTGTGCTTACTGCTTATTTAAATGTGTTGTGTGACATAAAATGTTGCTCTGTACTCCCCTGGGATGCTAATCCACAATACTGTATTACTATCTCTCCATTCACTTTCATAATACGGTAAAACAACTCCTATAATATCCCCTTTAGCACATAAATAAACATGAATAAAGTGGATTATGCCGGCATAAAAAAAATAAGTCCAGGTACCCATTATCTCAGGAAATGGCTCTTTTGCACCACGGAAGATTCAGAGGCCAGACACAGCCTGCCATCGCCATCAGTGCTGCACAACAGCCCATTCACCCCTGTGCAGACACAAACTGCAGCACATGAACTACAAGGAGTATGAATCCTCCACCCGCAGCCTTGCCAGTCCCACTTTCATCATAATGTTCTGCTGACCCTGTGCCTGTGCTCTTGTTTTCCCCACTTTTTCATGTTGCCAGTTTAGCTTGTCCAAAAACAAAGTTGAGCAGACACATCCTCCTCCCCTCTATGACCTTGTACTTTGGTCCTCTGTACAAGTCCCTTGAGAAAACAAATCCTAGCCCAGTACAACAGTTGCTGTGCCACTTCCAACAAACGCTGCAGCCCACCACAAGCAAGGAAAAAGTTCCCCGCTGTGTCCACGTCCTCTCACAGGTCCCACAAGTAGCATATTGTGCAATTGTTTGTTCCAAATCCATGCCCACGGATTTGCCCTCGAAATCTGAGGGCACAGTTTACCAATCTTTGTGCATGGATTAGGTATTCGCGGGCACGGGTTATAAATCTGTGGGCATGGATTTGTAATCCGAGGGCACATATTCCTAAACCTTTCAGCTGACCTCAGCAGGGCTCTGTGCATTTTAATCACAACCCAGAGCTGCAAAAATGCAAATTTGGTTTGTTTGTAGTTCTTTTGTAGTTTCTAACAATTTATTTGCGGTATATAAATATTATAACATAGCGCCTTATTGGTTGGCTGTTTTAATCTCTTTGCCAACCAACCCCTGTAGCCAGTCAGACTTGGTTTCCCATAATACTGCAGCCATAAAACAACGGCATCTTGGGTTTGAATATTTCACTCAAAAATCTATGTGGCTTCAGTGAAACACTGTAGCCAACAGATGCACAATATGGATGTGACATTGTCCTACAATATGGGGGAAAGTATATTTCCCAACTCTGAATGTGCTTAAGGGGAACTTCAGAAGTTCAAGGGGTTAAAAACACAATGAGCCTTCCTGTTTTTTTGTTTTTTTGAAGAGTTAGTCCAGGTCTCTCTTTTTGGGTGGAAACCAAATGGCTGCCCGCTGACAGGCGACCAGTGGTGAGCCCTCTTGAAAACACTCCAGCATCACTTCCAGCACGTCAGTTCCCATCATGCCAGAGGAATCCTTAAAAAAAAAACAGCTTGTGATCCCATTAATAGCAAGGGAACGCCCTACTTGGTCAGTGTTGTTCACCCTCCCCTCCTCTAGACGAGGACAGGCCATCCTTTGCTGTCCTTTTCAAAAACTGGGATTAGTGATGTTATGTCTGATGCCGAGGCTCCAAGCTTCAAACTCAAAACCTTTTTTTTTTTTTGAGCAAATGACATTTGGACCACTTCACTGCTTCACTCAGACACAATCATGTGACTGGTTCACAGTATATTTTGTCTTATATCTTTGTCTTCTTCCCTTTATCTGGACACTCAGGTTCTGTGGGATTGGTGAGCTCATCTGAGGCAGCTGGTCATAAACGGTTCACACCACAAACTCATCTCTGGTCCTGGGTCTTTGTGATTCGTCTCCACTCTGGTCAGTCATCATCATGCCTTCAACCAACCATGCCCTGCTGTGCTAGAAAAGCTCCACTTCTGAACTTGTGTCTCCCTCTTTTCTCTCGATCTGTACCCCTGAGCTGAAGTAGACGGTGCCTTCTCTTTGCTGTGATTTGGGAAAGGACGAGATAAAAGTAGGGAACCCCGTGCATTTGCACATTGTAGGTTTTTTCTTTGTTCGAGACACTAGGTTTTGTACTGTTTTGTAGTAATAAGCTTTTTCTTTGTTTCATTTGTAGGTAGATTACCTAATGATTAGCTCTGTTTGATTCAGTTTTATTCTGTTCTTTGATTTGGCAACATCTATGGTCCTTCAACCCCCTCCCCAAGCAAGCAAGACAGTGGGTTTTCACTTATATGTACAAAATATCTCTCTATAACCTTATGAACTCCATTCATAATGAGATTTATAACACAACAATACTTTAGAGTCATGGCTAATTGCAAACTGACATATATGTTCTCAACAACACAGGAGTGAACATCCTTACGGCTTCATTCGACTGCACAACATCCATTTTACCAGCAGATGTCACCCATGTGCACTATGAATCAAACTTCCAGGAGTGGAGCAACTTTTCAACACAAATAGATTCAAAAAGGTTCAAGCTTCATAAAGCCTTGTTTTGCCATCACTAAACTCATATTCTGATGAGAAACATGGCCAAAAAGCCTCCCACATTAAACTGGTCACAGTGGAGTGGAGACATGAACTGCTTTTGTTCTCCACCATCTGTCATTGTATGATTTGTTCAATATTATGGGTACTTTCTGTAAAAAGGAGGGGAGAGTTGACAGCCACAGCTGACCAGCAAACCAGTTTGGTTCTATTGTCTTTAAAGGACCATACTGGTGATTTTCTTTTTTTTTATGCTGCAATGAACCATTTTGCAAATCATGCGGGGGTCCTAAAAATAATCAAAATGAATTTTTGGTTGAAACACCCACCTGATAAGTCACCATCACTGAACCACTGAATCACTGAACTAATATTTTTTTGCATAGAGCAAATGTTTTCCTGGGAACTATTTTGCATCCAGCTGTGCCATCGAAACACAACAGTACTGCTGCTTTTAGGAAAACTAATGTGGAAGACTTTATTATGGTGATGGAATATTGGTGTGAAGAAAGTTCATTTTCACATTGTAGTGGAATGAATGGAAACCAATGGCTGGATAAAGGGGAGGGAAAATGATATTTAGAGCTCTAAATTATGACTGCTTACTCTTGGAAAAGCTTAGCAGAAACAAGAAGTGTCTTACAAGCACTACCTTACATAGGGTGCTATCCCTACCAGCATTAAATATTCTGTACATAAGGTATGCACCTGTACAGAATAGGATTAGAGCCATGACAATAAAAAGATCTTTCTTTCTTTCTTTCTTTCTTTCTTTCTTTCTTTCTTTCTTTCTTTCTTTTCATTTGGCCCTAATCATCTTTCATACCTCAGGATATGCAGAATGAGAGGACACAGAGAGACATGGCAACCAATGCAAAATAAACAGGATATTGATTTATTTCAGTGAAACAGTATGACATCAAATCGTATCTAGTTTATCTTCAGTAATCTTTGTGTGTATCTGCTACTTTTAATTTTTTTTAAAGTGCAATTTCTAATAATGCAATCTTACATCTCTTATAAACTCTGTTAAAAAACATCATGTTAACATGATTTAGTCAAATAATGTGCAGATAGAGCTTTATTTCAATTCTGTAGTAAAAAAAAGTTTAGTTAAAGTAAATGCAAACAACAAAACAAAAAACAATGTGATTTAATATGAATCACATGGACAGCATTCTTGTAGTTTATGAAAATACTGCACGGTATAACAGACAGAGAGTTCAGGGCTGAGTTGCATCAGCTATGTGTAAATTTTCTCCTAATTTAAGGCAACACATTCATTCTAGAGGCTGACTAGATAATTAGCAACTTGTGTGTTACTAAGCGTAGTGTCACTGAATGTTATTGCACAAAGCTACAGCTGAGAAAAGTAGCCAATCATTGATCAAAACATATTACTAGTTCTATTTCTTTTCTATACTGTTTATTTTACTCACTAACAAGCCATTGACTTATTCAACCAAATCATCATTCAGTTTCCAAAACGGAAAATTTTTCTGATTATTGAGTTGTAAAATACAATGACAAAAAAACACAATGTGTGTAATGTGAAGGGAATTCTGCATCTGCATTAAAGTCCGCCCATTTAAAAAAAAAAAAATCATATTATTTCACTTCCTCCTAGCTGTTCTGTAGGACAGTAGTGGTGCTATCTTCCTCTCAGTGTTACTGAGTGCTGGATACTGGCTGGATGCTCCAAATGCTAACTGTTAGCCTCCTGCCATTGAGGTGAACTTCCCCCCAGCTAACACTCTTAAAAAGAACTGCCTTATTCAACTCAAAGAAGGTTTAACATTACTTAGCATCAAGTATTTTTTAATGTCATTGTGGGCAGTAAAAATACTGCTGCACATCATCAAACTCAAACTTTGTTAATTTAACAGTCTGAGTGGATTTATTCTGTTATTTTTAAAAATGTTAGCTGGGGGGAAGTCCACCTTTCAACTAAAGGCTTGCATTACTGTTTAGTTGTTCCTTAGACTTACATTGTAACAATTTTTGTATTGAATATATTTGGGCAATCAGCATCAGAACATGTACATGTTGAGAGAGATCCAGAGAAGTCTATGAATACTAATACATTTTAATGTAAATGGAAAATAAACTTTGAGAAGAAATTGAGAGAAACCAAAGACGTGCAGGACTCAAACCAGGATGAAGCCAGAGTGGGGGGCAGATGTCTTCCTTTGACTTTGCATGTAGAGTGAGTGCGATCTCATGCATTCATATACACACCTCACAAAAAGCAGCACACACAGATTCACACACAGTCTCTCTCTCACACATGCACACACACACACACACACACACACACACACACACACACACACGCAAACTCTACGATTATTGATTCATATACAGTACATAACACTATACTATAGATGTAGTCGTGGTGTCAATCAGGGGACGGACACTCAGGGCCAACTGGATTCCTGCGCTGACAAAGAGAGAAAGAAGAAACACTTTATCAACTTGACAGAATGTTGTCAGTGTTGCAAAGAGATTTCTTTATAGATACACCTTAATAATAAGAGCTCAACTAAATTTGCAGCTGTTACCAATGTCCAAATCCTGTTTCCTAATGAATGCTAATCTGCTTTTGAAGTGGACAGGTGACTCAGGGTAATGTTATCCTTGTGCAGCCTTGAATCTTCAGCGAGCTGTCTTCAAATCTGTCCAAGAGAACCTTTGTCCCCTTATCATTTTTCCTGTTTTGCATTTCCCCTCTGTCTCTCCACCCGTCATTATTATTTGAGATTTTAGGTTTAAAAACTATACAAAGAATTACTTTCTATCGCAAAGTGGAAATTCCAGAAAATTTTGTTTACAGAAGTGCTCAGTTCCTTCCCTTTTTTTGTTTAAATTCAGGCTATAATCATCACCAGTGTCACCAATGTGCAAAACCATTTTATAAATTTCATTCTTCATCTTTTGGCAGAAGTCAGATTTTTGTTTTGGTTCTCAAAATTCCAATAGTTTTACCTTTATTGCAGGAATTATTACCCAGTATCTCCTCAATACAATTGTGTTGTTTAGAGCATAATGTGGGATACCTGTGTCACAACTGCATTTCCTCCCAGGTTGTGTGGTTTCACAGGGCGTTTTCGGACTGGAGGAACTTTTTCATAGATCGAAGAACACATAGAGGATGACGCTACTCCCTGTTTTATCGTGTCTGCACTGCAGGAGCTGGGAATGATCAAAGTTTTTAGAATGCGGTTTTGAGGGACTTTGTCTGCCCCTACCTCAGGGTCTACTACTCTTCGAGCACAAGAGGAACCTTGAGTGACGTTAAGTGTACAGGGATTGGTTCAGACATAAGTGTACATCGATTGATTGAACGCATGAGCCAACACAGCTCCAGCAACCGCCATTCTATAAACCTCATGTAAACAATAGCTGAGTAAATGCTAGCCACTTGCTTGTACAAGGGAACGAGCACAAAACGTCAGCCAATGGACCAACAGTGAAGTCCAAGCTTTACTGAGCCTACATGCAACGCAATGTGATTTTGACTTGTCAAAGCAAAATACAAAATGTTTCTCTAACATTTTTGTAGGATTACCATTTACTGACATCACTTCAGCGTCCCTACTGGCGTTGCAAATGCAAACGGGAAAAGTCCTTGAGGGTATGTAGTTCTTGGGGAAACTTCCCTCCGGGAAATTTAAGCATCCTGTAGCTCAGTCCAATAAGTACACACACTGCGATAAATACACTCAGTCCAAATTAAAAATTAGAAATTAGATAGATAGATAGATAGATAAATAGATAGATAGATAGATAGATAGATAGATAGATAGATAGATTTACTTTATTGATCCCAAACTGGGAAATTCTCGTGTTACAGCAGCATCAATAGAAACCTAAA
>OMLB01061312.1:11196-25045 GCA_900302555.1 Myripristis jacobus
AGTACACACACTGCGATAAATACACTCAGTCCAAATTAAAAATTAGAAATTAGATAGATAGATAGATAGATAAATAGATAGATAGATAGATAGATAGATAGATAGATAGATAGATAGATAGATAGATAGATAGATAGATAGATTTACTTTATTGATCCCAAACTGGGAAATTCTCGTGTTACAGCAGCATCAATAGAAACCTAAAATAAAGTTATGCAGGAGTATATACAATAAAGTAAAGGCTAAATATATACAATAAAGGTTAAAAATATACGGATTAAAAATATACAATAAAGACTAAATTAGATATACACAACATATTTGTAGTCTACAGTAAAATAGCCTGGGAACGAAACAGTGGCACCCAGAACTGTTTGGTGTGAAAGCACCTGATGAAAAATAAATGTAGATAATTGTATCATTGTCTATAGAAGTACAGAGGTTTATATCCCCTTTCTTAGTTGAATTCCATAATAGAACTAAAGAAAGAGAAAGTGCACTTGTACTGCTTTTTAGATAGAGCTTTAAAATGCAGAATGTATGAACTTGTAGCACAAGAAAATGTACAAAACCTCAGGGGAATGACTTCTTTTCAGTCACTGCAGTTCTTGACTTGTCCCTGCTTGTTTTTCTCATGCTTCAACACATTTCCTTGTTTTCTCTGCCTCACACATCCCTATCTTCAAGTCTTTTTCATGTGTCTTACTAGCCTGGTCAGGACAGAGCTGTAATGGCAACACTGTCTCGTGTGTCATCCTTGTTAGCTTTCTTGGTCTGTCTCCTTGGATGCTTTTTATTATCCACGGGATATGATACACACTCTGCCTAATTTGCTTTTTACACCACATTAACACCTGGTATTAAAAAGCAGTCTGTTTCTGGATAGGAAAAGGTGCATCTTAATGCCATGTGTAAAAGCACATAGCAGAAACTGCGACTGGAATGTAATTGGATCTGACTTTGCCCCTCCAGAGTTGATCTGGCTCACAGTGCGACTGGATCTCAGACTCAGTCGGTTGACTGAACAGGCAATCTTTACTGTGTGTTCACATTTGTGAGAAAGTACTGCCTCACTGCATGACTCACTCTGACTTCCCATCCAATCAGTGTCTCCGAATTCAAGCATGATCAATTCCAACAGAGCATCTTTCTTAAGTGAGTTGCAAAGTTTCCAAATACTGTTGTTCCCAAAATTACGGTCATTTCTGCTGTCTACTACAAAAGAGTAGTAAAAACAAACCTTTCTCCTCAAATGCAAAGTAATTCCAGGCTTTGATGATCCTAAACCAACACAGATGATGTCTAGATGGACAGCCATATTCCAATATTAACCTGATTAAGACAATACTTAGAATAAGAGATGTCCATGTGAAGAACATTTTCTGATTACCTTAACCTGATTAAGATCACAGTCAGTAAGCAATACTGGGATTAAGACATGTGGAATATTTTTTATATATTCTTTAGTCGAGCTATCAAAGGGTAGTAATCCATGTATACATCTTAACTGTAAAATTACATCCTATTTGAGTTTTTCTTTGGTGGATTGTGACATGTACAGCAATCCAACTGCCTGACAGCTGGTGCTCTTTAAGTGACTTTCAAGGTGAATCCGTGAGCTCATTCTTTGGAAAAGATGACAGGCAACAAAAGCAAAAAATCCCAACATTTTTCAGGTGAGGCAGATGCACTGTATACTAAATATTTTCTGTGAACTGGACATATCTTGCCCTGCGACAGATTGGCGACCTGCCCAGGGTGTCTCCCCACCTTCTGTCCTGTGTGTATTGGGATACCCTACAACCCTAATCAAAATAAGCGGTTTGAAAATTAATGAATGAATGGACATTTATTACGTAGCATTTGGCAAAGTCAGACTAAATTGTGCAATGCTCTGTAGCAAGTAAATGGGAATATGAATGGAGAGGTTGTGTAATCAACCCATGTAAACAAATTATACAGACTCTTTCTTATCAAAATAAGTCTGACTATTTCGGCCATGTCATCATAGTCACTGACAGTGTCATCCACATTGCCGCCACATGAGAAAATAAATAATGTCTGAAAAGTTTATTTTTTCCTCACAATTGACTTTTTCTTGCAATTGTGGCTTGTGTTATCACAGTTGTATCTTCATATCTAAGGATTCTGGCAGTTATTTTTAAGAGTGTTAGCTGGGGGAAAGTCCAGCTTAATGGCAGGAGGCTAAGAGTTGGCATTTGGAGCATCCAGCCAGTATCCAGCACTCAGTGACAATTAGAGGAAGATAGACCCTCTACTGTCATAGCATAGCAGCTGGGAGGAACTTTTTCAGAATGGGAGAACTGTCCCTTAAAGCAAAGGGAAATGCACACACTGGGAAATCCTGCCCTTCACATAATGAGCTGTCCCTACCATCACTCACTGTGGTCACTGCAGAATGTCGGCCAGCTTCTCGTGGTAATACTCGTAGTTTTCTTTGCAGTCTTCCCAGAGGTTCAGAGGCTGGTCCTCGTTCTCTACAAATGTATCCCAGATGTAGGAGAAATCTAGGGGTTTCATCACCCTCAGCTTACATCCGGCGGCGTTCAAGGCCTTCAGGCCGGCCTGGATTTCTGGCTCCTCCCACTCGAACAGCCGAGAAGCAAAGATGCTCAGCTTGAGGTTTTTCCTCGCTTTCAAGAATTCAACTATTTTGGTTGCACAAGCTGAGCAGGGACTGGAGGACACATACCTAGGACAAAGGAGATGACTTTGATTTTAGGGAATACATATTGATAATTGTTTTGACTGATAATTTTTCCTAATTTGTTTTGATTAATGATTGTTTCTAATCTTGTGACAATCATAATGATCATTTAGCCTAATTTAATTATGAGGGCGCACATGCCTTTCTTGATCTAGAAACATGTAAAAACATGTAGAAATGCAGAGGTGACTTAGAGTGCTAACACTGGACACAGGAGAGTCAGATGAACAGCGATCAGTGGGACTTGTCCAGAAAATCATGTAGTATTATAATTTCTTTTCTAAGCTTCTGAAATTAACATAATTTCATAATGTTATCAGCTTATTATTATGTCCTCATTATCAGTTGGGCCATGTGACAAAGACAGTAATTGTCCAGTTACAGGTTAATGTTTAGAATCAAATATAGTGATTATTTTAAAGCATTTAGCCCCATTGACCGACATGCATATTCTTGCATGTCCAGTGGCCGTGAGGTGGCTGTCTTTCTCTTAACACTTTCTGATGCACATACCTACGTAGAATTCATTACAAGAGATACAGATTTATCATGGAGGGCATCATGCTTTGGTTGTGTGTGTGTTTGTGTGTGTCTGTGTGTGTCTGTGTGTGTGCATACTACTGGGCCTATCAGCCTAATATTTTTGTACATAGTTATGACTACACAATCAAGAATTTCTCATGGATGTGGTGTTTTAAAACCTTTGCAATACGTTTGTTCTCACTACTGCCACTTCCTCTCTTCATTCACCGTTGCTCTCTCTCTCTCTCTCTCTCTCTCTCTCTCTCTCTCTCTATTGTCTGAAACCAGAGCTGACCCGAGGGCAGAGCCACTAGACTGCAACCTACAACCTGCTAGTCTGGTCGCATAGCAATCCCTTCCTTTTTGGAAAGTGCAAGTTCATATCTGACTTGGCCAAGTTTGTGCAAGTGTCCACTACGGCACTTCACAAACTGACAAGCAAGATGTTTTTATTAGGTAGAATTATTAGCTTGAGTGCCGAGTAAAACTTATTTGTCCATATTTCCCCTTCAATTGACTTGGGCACTGCACAAAAGTCTTGCAATAACGGGGAAAAAACAATGTGTGCGTGTGTCTGTCTGCAGCTCATCTTGCATACAACTGGGCCTGATGTCAGCCTAATGTATTTTGTGCACAGTCATGACTGTATGATCAACCACCTCGGGTGGTTTCCATAATAAAGCTTCACAGACATGTTGCTGAAATGTAATTTATGCCTTGTTGATGTTCTAGTGACCTCTTGATATTTAACTTGTACTAACTTATACTGACATCCTGTTGAATATCTATAGGGGACTGTCCAAAGAAAATGTTACCAAATACAGTATGTCATTTATCAATTTATACTCCATTCCACACTTTTGTGGTATTACTTTACTGGCTATCCTTTTTTCTGCTAAATCACCAAAGGTACTTTTTGCTTAAGTTTCATTGTTTCTTTTACTTAATTGTTATTACCACTAGTGGGTTGATGTAAATTACAAACTACCAGTTGCCAGTTCACAGTTACAGACAATCCAACATGCTGTGAATGTGCCATTAGAGTCCAATCGCTGACTATGTGTTTTAACCACTTTTTTGAGTTTAGCTGTGATTGTACACTCTGGACAGCATCACTACAGACTGCAGACACTCAAAGCTCTGTGGTGAGGTAAGTAACAACATTTTGAACTCAATTAATCATCATGATTACAAAATGGTCACAGACCAAGTTGGGAATAATAGGAGTTATCCTTTCATCTGGTGCCTGCTCTATAACATATACAGTACCATGTGATAACTTAAGTTAGCTGTGTACCAGGTGACTGTGTATTTGCGTGCGGGGTCGTAGTCGGGCAGGCTCTGTGTGAAGAAGGCCTCCTCAGCGTGCGCGCCTGTATGCTCGTCCTCCAGGTAGCCCCTCAGCAGCCCATCAGCAGCATTCCCCTGGTCCACCAGATAACACAGGAAGGTCTTGTTGCGGCCAGATGAATACTCCACGTTCTTAAACTGAAACTTGAAGAGGAGAGGATCGATTCGGTCCCTGTGTGCGAGAGAAAAATGAATAAACATTGTAATTTTTCACTCTTGACTTCTGCTTGGATCATTTGAGACCTGAGAGAAACAGCCATGACACAAGGCCACTATGGGATCGATTATTTTGACATTATAGATATGGAAATAAATGAATAAATAAATACAAGACATTTCAGTATTGCAATATTACTTTTTGAAATGCTGTGCTGATTCTCTAGCCCCTTGTCTCAATATGTTCTGTTTATGCACTTCATTTTCATAGGTTTTTATGACATCTGCATTTTAGCGAGTTTTGCTAATTGTTTTTTAATACATTGGAATGATGCTTTTAAATAAGCAGTTTGAAGTCAAATTTATCACATAATTTGTTGTATATTTTAGTGGTCTTAGTGTTATGCAGCAGGTTATATTTTAAACTCTATTGATACATTTTCAATCAGCTCTATAGAGTAATAGTGCATCAGGACAGAGAACAGGAATTGGTCACAGATGATGGTTACATCCTCACGATCACCAATGAATGTGTTTACATTTCTGTTTCTAAATTTGCATTGTAAATGAATAACCCCTGGTAATTTTCATCAGCTCACTGGGATCAAGTGGTCAGGTCAGAAAGCCATCAGAGCATTAAAGCTACAGTGCAGGACTTTTATATATAAATATATCTTTGTTACATTCAGTTTAATGCAAAATGAGTTCACACAATGATTCAGCCAATTAGCCAGTGATAAAACTCCCTGCATTATTAGAACACTGAGAAGCTGTTGACCATTCGTGATGCATTTTATCTCAACCACACCTCAGAGTTTCCACTGGAGCTGTGTAATCGACATTACAGCATGGCTAGTGATTTAGTCTCTATCAAAGTTTTTGTTTTCTCTTGTTTTTCTTTACATATGAAGATGGCAAGGCATTTCCCTAACTGACCCTGAGGTGCACCTTTCAAGCAGTGTTTCATATCCTGCCACAAGAGGGAACCGAATCATAGAGAACTGTAAAGTGTGCTAACGTCTGTTTAAAGGACCATTTTGCCCATTAAGTCCAATTTACCCACATTTTACAACTGAAAATGCTGCAAATCATGTGGGTGTGCTAAAGTTTTTACAACATATAATCAAAATCCCTAAAATTTGAAATTTGAATTTTAGATTGAAACTCCACCTCATAATGTTCTGCTTGTGTGGCAAACAAAGTTGGAAAGCAAATGTTTCATTGGCGACTATTTTCCAGCAGAGGGTCCATTTCACTCCACGCAAGTTCACGTCATCAAAACACAACAGTGCTGCTGCTTTCAGGAAAACTAATGTGGACGACTTTATTATGGTGATGAAGTACCGGTGTGAAGAAAGTTTGAAGTCTCTGAAAGTTCATTTTCATATCGTAGAAAACCAATGGTTGGATCAAAAGTAGGATAAATGATATCAGAGTTCTGATATCTTGATATGAAAAGATTAGCCAAAACGTGAAGTAAATACATTTTGTAGACAGGGTTCTAAATTAACACCTGCCAAACCGCTAAAATTCATTTTGGCGGGTGTTAATAAAAACTTACTAGCCAGTTTGGCCGGTGATGCATGAGGCAATCATGTCAGTCAGAGCCACTCTACAGTTCTCGGTCATTAAAAAGTAAAGTTAAACTAAATGCAGCGGTAGACGTCTGGGGGGAGAGAAGGAGAAACACACACTTTTTCAACTCGCGAAAACACAGACATTTTTGGGAGTTGGAAAAGAATTTTGCCACAGTTTGAAAGCCCAAAGCCTTACCTTTCCCATGATACCTTTTATTTTCCGCTCGGACTTACTGTCATTGAGAAAAAAAAGAATTTGTTTGACCACTACTTTTAGGCAGTTCTCTCCCAAGCACCACTGTCACTCATGCTGTTTGCTTTATAGAACCTCATTTCCAGTTCAAGCTACACACGCCCCACTGGCATAGTGGTTAGTGTCTCTGCCTGCCATGCAGGAGACCAGGGTTCAACTCCCCGCCTGGGCAAGAGCAACAACACTATACAACCTACAAACAGCATAGGGCTGGTGGTTTAGTTCATGTCCAGGCAGTTGCAAGGGTGGCAAGCACATTCACAGTTTCTTCAGAAACTTTACAAAGTCTTTGAAATTACCAAAATGAAATGATATTTTGTTGTATGTATTGTACTTTCTGTGCATTTTTCATGCCAACGATGTTAATAAAATGATCAAATGCATTCAGTGGCACTCATAATCTGTCTTATTTTCACCGGAAAAAATTTGGCTAGTGGAAATTCTGATTGGCTAGTAACTTTAGAAAGTTACCAGCCACATTGGCTGGTGATCAAAAAAGTTAATTTAGAACCCTCTTTGTAGATATTAAACATGCAAAATCACTGGTATCGTCCCTTAACGTCTACTTGTAACTAAAAGATGTAATTTTTCATCGAAATGTTTTTTATTGTCATCACTGGATGTAGAAATCATCATGAAACTGTGGGAATCTGTAGATCTTTCTATACAGACAGAACCCTGTTAGCTCATTTCTCCTGAGTCAAACCAGCTGTTTTGCTGAGGTGGAAGCTTTCGTATGTAAAACTGGAGCGATCCAATCAGAAGATGACCTCAGATTCTGTTCCTCACGCCTCCAGTTGCACCTGTTATGATTAGAGTGCCATTTAAGTCAGTGAGTTCTCCTCTGCTGGCCTCATTAAATGGCAGTGAGGAGCGCTCACTGTCCGCTTGTTAGCACAGAATTATTTTACCAATTTAACATCGTATCAGAACAGTTGAGAGCTAGTAAAGACTGCCATCTAAATACGGTGCCTTAGCTCACGTTGGTGTCAGTCATGGACTTTCTCTCATGCACTCTGCTAAAACAAGTCTCCAAAGAGGAACATTTTAGCAAGTGAGCCAATCAACAGAGATAATACTGTTACCCTACAAGGGGAACTAAAGGCCACCCAGCCCTGCTGGAGTGGATTACTGTAGAAACTGCAGCCTCTAAAACTCAACTTTATGACAGTCTTTGACTTTTAGCAACTCCCAGGTCTTGGTGGATGATGAAGATAGTGCTTAAGAATAATAGTGCATAGGAAACTGTTTTAAATGGGTTTACCATCCCTACCCTTTGTGTGATGAGGCTGCACTGTTACACAATACCATGCATCTGAAAAGACAAACCATACAATTCCCCCCTGGGTATCAATGAAGTATTTCTGATTCTGATTCTAAAATGACTGCTGATCTTAATTTCAATATTAAAATATCCTTTTTTGTTTTTATATTTATGTTTATTTAGAGGTCCCTTGATGACTTTTGCTAGAGCTCTTTTCTGCACAAACAACAATCAGAGAATGATTATCAGACTTTCAAAATCACACCAGAAAATAATGTTTTTTTCCTCTCACTTGAGGACTTTTTGCTTCTCTTTTAGTCTCTTGAAACCCACAGGCTGTCCCATGTTTGGTTTCCAAAGTGGGGTCCTGAGACCCCCAGGGGTCCTTGACAAAATAAGGATTAGTTTAATTTTACTACATTAAATGCTTATCAAAGGTGCACAAGCTTTTAAACACAAGAAATCTGATTCAGCATCACTGATCTGACCTTTAAATATATCATGTTATATATGAATATCAATTTATTAATTAATTTCTTTAAATTTTCATTTCATATTTTACTGATTTGCTGGTAATTTCTTTTTTTTTAATTAGTTCTTCAACATTTTCTTTACAATCTAGTTCTTTTGTGCAATTTTGTGCTAATTTGCTCTTATAATTTTCACTTAGTTTCACAGAAACTAAGTGAATTTGCTCAGGTTTTACAGGCTCAAATCATGAGACATTGCTGTGACACTTTATTATGTATGAGTGATTACTTAACATTATGTTTTAACCTCATCACCTTGAATTTATTTGAAAGAACGCCACCTAGATAATTCTATAGGTAACACAAACCAAAATATCTTATCATATCAGAGGCCTGAGGACAATCACTTCAGGTGGGTGCCGGGGTTTAATGAGACTGAGGTAACCTGAGGGTCCAGAACGTGAAGAAGGAAATTAAAACTCAATCCTAAAGTATTCTGTGTCACAAAACAGCTTAGAAACAGTTGACTTGATTTACACACATGCTGAACTTTGCTTCATTGGGTGTTTTACTGAACATTTATTCAACATATCCTCATTAGGATGCTTAACATTCCAGTAAATCACACACAACTGCAGCAGCTGTCTCTGCCGTATTAGCAGAGAGGCATGGATGAGGACTGGTGACAGAGGGATGGGTAGAAACTTGTGCTGGGAGGATGAGGGCAGATGAAAACGACAGCATGCATGGCACAGCAAGCCAGAGCTAATTTTAGGGCGTCAGCGTGGCCAAGAATGGAATTCCAGCTCTTTATTATTAGCCCTGTGACTCTGTGAGGTCTTAGTAAGCAGCCCCAAGCCCAAGGCAGATACATTTCCTGTTCAAACTTTATATCTTCACCTTATTTGTCAGCACAGTTAGCTGCCTTTATGTTTAACAAGACCTTCTCCTGAAAGGAAGCAAACAAAAAAACACTGCACTTTTCTGTTTGTAGTGTTTTTCCCTTTTTGATTACAGTGCTGATGTATAAAAAAAAGTAAATTTACTGTTATTGTGAGACTTATATATTGTGTAGTGTCAAAACCAGCTACAGGCTAGGCATTTGTTTGCATAGAAAAGTAAAGGCATAATAACACAATGGCTCCACTGCAACACAAACTCTACAAAACTCTCAGCAACCCTTTGCATCATGCCTGCAACGATCCAGGATGGCTAACAGATTCAAATGAATCCAGTTGAGACGACGTTAATTTGTATGCTTTTAACATGGAAATTTATTCAGCTTTCAAAATGCTCAGTATGGCATGATGATCAGCTGTCTGCCACCTTATGACACAGTTTGAGTTTAAGAACACACTGTGGTCAGTGAGACTGTTTCAAACTACTTTTGTTTAAACTTTGGCACTGTTAACAGTCAAAGTCCAATTTCCCCAATTTCTAACTCGGATACTGAAACTCCATTCTACACTTTATGAGCTCATGATTGCATCAGTCACCCATTTACACTACAGACTGACTACACTACAAACATTCAAATTCCTGAATATTTATATGAATAGTGTATATCAGTACGCTTACCAGCTGAACAAAAGCTGATAAAAGCTACAGTTTGAGTTTACATTGCGTTTAACCTTGCAAATGCTTGTAATATTAACTGCTGTAAAACTAATCCTTTTCTAGTTGTAATGGTGTTGGAACACATTTCAAAACAAATAGCTGTTGTATTAAAGTCTGTGTGGGTCATGGCCAATATTTAGTATGTATCCTGACATCAGGAGATGTGAGGCCCAGCTAAGTGCTTCAATCTGACGTGGAGCTAATGGCATAAGATTTGGACTCTCTCACATCAACTCTATTACAGCCTTCTAAGTGTAGGAGGTTTTTAGTAATTGAGCTCTTTAGCAATGTTAGTGATGCATAATTTGCATCACTAACATTGTCAGTGCAGGAATTGTACGAACTGTAGTTATTTCAGTTGCATCAAGCACAATATTTTCCTGTATGCTGGCCAAATGAGTTGCAATAATATTGTTACCCTACAGGGGGAACTAAAGCCCACCCAGCTATTTCTGCGCTCACGCCATATTATGACTGCAGGCTAAATACGAGCCTCCAAAAATTCACATACTCTATTTGCCACTTCCACATGGTTTCAAATTTGCCTCACAATATCATCAACATACAAGATTTTGACAAGCATACAATTCATCGTGGAAGTGTCACTTATAATACTAGGCTACTTCTTATAGCTCCTCAGTCTGTATAAGATTCACTACAGTTTTATACACATTTATTTAGGTCATTCATTCAACAGGCTAGCATTAGGCTTCGCGTTTGCTGTTAGCTTGTCTATCTGTCTTGTTGTTAGCTCTGATAATTCCAAAATGACTTGAACCAACACACTTTCAAGTCATCAGGATGACTTGTCAAGTTGGACTGCTGATCTTTCCAATATGGCGTGATTGTATCATATGACTAGAGTGTGCAGCCCCTAAAACTCACATTTTATTGCAGTTACTGAGTTCAAGGAATACTCAAATTGTGGATGATGACGATACCACTCGAGAATAATACTAAATAAGAAAATACCTGTTCTTAACTGTGTTTATCATGCTTTAAAGGGATAGCAGTGGTAGTAGGCCAAGAGTCAGCCTACATTTGGTGGTGGGGTGGGGGTTTCTATCAGCTATTCTTGGCCACGGCCTATCTCTTAAATTCTTAAGTGTCAGTGTGGAGAGGTCTGTGGACCATGCAGTGAGATGTTTATGCAGTGTAGCATGCCCTTCTATTGGCCTATATAACTTTTGGTGCTGTGTAAGCCAAACTGAACCTGTTTCCTCCCCCAAAGCCTTTGTGTATTGTTCCCCCAATTCCAATGCCCAGGCTCTCCTTGAGATACCTACGTCTTTTTGAAAATGAAATATTTTGTTGTTGTAATAGTATTCTGTGATTGTGGTGATTATTCAGCCTCAGTCTGGCACCGAATCACTTGGAAAACGGAAAGGATAACAGATTCCAACGGCCACTATCAACCTGTCAGGTTCCAGCATCATGTGGTTGGTCATGTGATTTGTCACGTGGAACCCTTTGGTCAAGGGGTCTGTGGGCGTGGGCATGATTAAGTTTTGGCGAATATCCAACATTTAGAAGTGGCATGACAGCTGAGTAATGTTGGCACAGGTATAGCTCTACTAAGTGCATTTTAGTATTTTGTCTGTTTTAGATGGAGTCTGCCCTCCCCTCTAAAATACCATGAAGATGCTTTGAAGGAATCTAGTATAAGAAGAAGCTGTGTGGCAACAACTTCACTGTGATGACAGAAGCCATGTTCATATCTACTGAGGAGAACTGATCCAAGTCAAGCTTGATTTTTGACCATATTCAAACAGGAAGTCCTAATTATTCCCTTGCCTCAGGCAGGTAACTGCAGGGTGGTTATGTTTTTGCATGGGAAGACTGCATTGCATATTTATCTTGAACACCAGCCAAATAAGAGAAGCTTTGGTGAACATCTGTGTCTTTTTGTTCTATGACTCCCTCTAAAAATTTGTCCAAACTTGAAAATACTGAAAAAATATATAAAGTCAAACAAAAAGTGAATTCTTTGCCATGCCTTTAAAATAATAATAATGAAAAAAAGATCAGATTGAACTCATTTAGTCAGAAACTTTTCAAGGGAGCTTAATTACATTCTTCATCAGTAAAAATTTAACACAGATGTTTGTACTTTGGCCATGAATTAGTTAAGAATCAAATCAGCATTACTTGACTGCAGTTTGGGCACAACTCTTGAAGGCAGTTATAATTACAATCAGAGAGGATGTCAGATTTAGTTGTGTTGAAATATTGCACTGCAGGAGTGGAAAAACCTCACAGCAAATTGAAAAGAGCAAAGACTACAAAAGCATTATGTAAGAGGAGATGTGATAAGGACAAAACAACCAGACTTATCCTTAAAAAACTGTCCAGCCATCACTTACCCTGTGATGATCTCAAATGGAGGCAGCTCCAACAGCTCAAGCTGAAGCTCCTGATCCTCGCCGTTTTCTACACTGCCGCTGGCCTCTGCTGCCTCGGCGCTGGGGACTTCTCCATTCTCCACAGCCTTTGCTCCTTCATCAGGAACCTTTTCTTCCTTCTTCAAGTCTTTCTTTACATCCTTGGTGGCTTGATCTGGTTCTTTCTCTTTCCTCTCTTTCCTCCTCACTGTGCGGTTTCTGTCAGCCATGGTGATAAGATCAGTTCATCCAGGTAAATTTGTGGGTTTGGGCAGTATGTGTAAAGCAGTAGGGTTGGGAAATAAGAAAGATAAGGACGTAGTGGAAAAAGTTTGAAGGTGAGGACAGAGATAGAATGAAGGGAAGAAAATCAGAAGTAGACAGACAAAAGACAAAACAGAGAGGACAGCACCAGGAAAGAGGACAGACAAGGAGAGGGAGGGTGGAGATTGGTGAAAGGGAGTAGAGGAGGAAAGTAGAGTGAGGGGCAGAACACAGAGGGAGGTACTAAACATGGGGGTTACTTTGATATATTGCTTTTGCCCATCTGTCAGGCTGATACTGGCCTCTGTATGTTCCAGTCACTTTGGGCCCCCTCTTGATGTGGTAGAGGTTCCTCCCTGACCACAACTGGCCATTGTGTTTTCAGAATTATTATCATACTTAGAGATTGTTCCAGTTTTCAGTGGGAGGATCAACAGAGTAACACCCCCACCCTGCTTTAAGGAGCTGCCCAGGAGCTGCTGCTGATTGTAAGATTTTGCTCATTACCTTCAAAACCCTTCATGACCTGGTCCCAGAATATCTATGTGAACTGCTGTCCCCGTACCAGCCAGGCAGGCAGGAACCTGCTGACTGCTCCCACGTCACACTTAAAGACCAAAGGGACCCAGCAAATGCTCACTTGGGCTTGTTGGCAGTGGAATGACCTGCCAGGGGAACTCTGGTGTACTATATCAACATCTTCTTCTTTCACTTATGAAGATGTAATTTTATTGAAAAGTTTACTTATAATTTTTCTGTTTGATTTTATCCCTAATTATTGTGTTATACTGTGTTTTAATCTTGTTATTGCACTTAGTCTTGCACTGCTAATTTAAGTTTAATTCACCCATTCTTTTAACAATACATCCCTGGTGTTTATTTTATTTTATTTTTTTTAAGTTTTATTCCTTATGCCTGTTGATTCATACATTACTGTGTATGTTATTGTTGTGTTTTATGTGTTCACTGTAAAGCACTTTGTAATGCTAGTTTTGAGAAGTGCTATACAAATAAACCTCCTCCTCCTCCTTCTTCTTCTCCTGTGCTTCTTCTTCTTATAACTATTATTATTAGTAGTACTACTAATTTGTCCTTCAGTGGAGAGTTTTATTGTCCAATGATGATCAAAGCAAAATAGCTTCCATTAGCTTCAGTCCACCAGTGGAGGTATCAGCTCTCAGGAACCCGTATCGGTCATTCCTGACTAGACACACACTGGCAGCTGCGGCTCAGAGACCAGACAGATCTATTTAAAGACCCCAAGAGT
>OMLB01061312.1:25182-36782 GCA_900302555.1 Myripristis jacobus
ACTAGGGTCACAGTTTGTCAGCTGATATTGTCTATTAATATACAAGAGATGCAATCAGTAATAAGGTAAGATGTAGTGGTGGGTGCATGAGGATTCTTGATATAAGTATAGGCCTAATAAAGAGGCCTGAGCTTTTGCTGTGAGCCAGGAGAATTCCTAGTCAAAGTGGGTTACAGGTCTCATCTAGAACAGTCATGGTTTTCAAACGTGGGTCTGGGGTCCCCAAGGGGTTCTTGAGAGGACTCCTGGGTCCTCGCTGTTTTGACTCTATTTGTCAGAATCAGCTGTGACATCTAAACAATTTAATACTTGGCACAAATGAAAATGTATTCTTTTATCAGCATCCCTCGGTTAAACTCCTCAAAAGGAGATCCTTGGTCTACATGCAAGTCAACTTGTAGATCCAGAATATGTAAAAGTTTGAAAACCCCCTTTCTAGAAAACTGTGGATTGTAGTTCATTGGGGCTAGCATGGGCACCAACCTAGCCTAAGTGAATTCATATTTGATCTTGCAGTTTTCATCCCTTCA
Source organism: Myripristis jacobus (assembly GCA_900302555.1). Lineage (NCBI taxonomy): Eukaryota > Metazoa > Chordata > Actinopteri > Holocentriformes > Holocentridae > Myripristis > Myripristis jacobus. The sequence continues at coordinate 25,713 of OMLB01061312.1, forward strand.
TAGAGCGGACAAAAATGGCTGCTAAATTGTTTGGAAGCCCTTTCTAAGAAACATCACATCAGGGGATTCAGCACCAATGATTCCCTGAAGTGATGTAAGCTCTAAGCTCATAGTTTGGTGATGTATCCTCACAGAGTTGAATCGAGGGCAACTGGACTTGTTTGTAGATTCTTGAAGATGTTTCACTTCTCATCCAAAAAGCTTCTTCTGTGCTGACAGACTGGCGGGACATCCCAGGTATTTAACCTGGGACCCACCCATCTGTCAGTCTACAAACAAGCAAGTCCCGCTGCCCTCGATTCAACTCTATGGGGGTAACCATGACCTGGATCACTGAGAACCTCCACAGCCATCTTTGGTGATGTATGTTATATGATTTATAATTTTTGATTCATAGAGGTTGTTTCTGTACTTGGAAAACACACAAACAAATAAACAAATAAAACATTTCACAAGGGTTCTTCATTGAAACAATTGCTTCCACCAAGAACTATTTTGAAAATGGTTGTCTAGAGAACTTTTCTTTCTTTGAAAGTTTATAGAAGAACTTTTGATAGGTCTTGGAAAGCACATTTTGGGATTCTTTGAAGAACAATTTGAAGAGATGGTTCTTTTGAAAGCTGTGGTCTCTGGGGGCTCCCCAGTGGTTCACCATATAGAGCACGTACCACTTACAGCTGAGGCCAACCCAGCAGCAGAGGCCTGGGTTGGAATCTGGCCCTGACCCTTCACTGCATGTCCTCCCCTCTCTCTGCCCCATCTGTCTCCACTCTGCCTGAACTGTGGTTTTAAAGGGACTGCGTGGAACCAGAAATGGTCTTCATAGGGCACCACTAGGAAGAACAATGCTTGGTTCCAGTGGACACTATGAGAAATTAAAATTAACTGCTATTTCCATGAACTTGTTTCTTCTCTTCTTTGGAGAACCAGAGATCAGAGATTCTCATAGATATATTTTAAGGCTCTTTCAATGCACCTTTAAACCATTTAAAGAGATTGTTTTTTTTAAAGAACAACAGTCTGAAAGGTTCTGTATGGAACCAGAAAAGGTTCTCTTGTGGCATTGTTCTTAAAAAGTATTTCCAGTTCCAGCTGGCACCTTTATTTTTCTGTGTGTATGACCACTTAAGGCTTGATGGATGTTGCAGCTGCTGTGAGGAACATTGGGGTTGTTGTTGCTGGATAAAATGGGGAAATGCAATCGCAGAAGGGAGGAGTGATACTGTGTGGCTGGGGTGGATGAGTTGAGGTGAGATCCTATTCATGGGTTCACAGGTTCATAGGCTTCGAAAAAGAGACTCCAAGGTCTATTACATCAGAGGATGTATTATGTGTCCAGTATACAGTGACACCAAAGACTACCCGAATATGGCTACACCTGTCAGTTTACAAATGCTACAAATGTTAACCGTATGTTTATTTCAAATTGAGTGCAAATGATGTTCTCCGGTAGGCATACAGTCACTGGATTTTGTGGGGTTTTGTTTGCTAGCATTATCCAGTGAAAACTGATATGTGTACATCTATTTATTTTTAAAATCTTTAAAATTTAATTTTCCACAGTACACTGGCTTGTACCACCACTGACAGCAGAGGCTATAGGTATTTCTCCCTGCAAGCTGATGCACTTGGGTTTTTCCATGACCCCACCAAGCCAAAACAAGCCAAGCCAAGCACCCCCACCTCCACACACACAGACATACACACTTTCAGAATTGAGCAGGGATGGAGGGGGTGGAGGTGTAGACCTATATGGCTGATGAAATGCCAAATGTCACACTAAGTTGCAGAACTTCAAATCAGGTATTAAACACTTCATTTATTCACTTAAATTTAAAGCAAAATCCCTCTCCAGGTAATACTGTTACACTCTGCAGAAGCAATTTATCATTTCAGTGCATTCAGGGTGGAAATTATTATTATTATTATTTTTGTTGTTGTTATGAGATGTTGTACTTTACTTTTTTGTTTTACCTACTTTCCTTCAAAATGCCTCATTTACCGCTATTTCACACTAACATAGAACAATACAGAGTTCTACTTTTTGCCATATGTCTTTTTCTCTGAGAATAGTTCCTGATTTCCTACATGTGCCCAAAATACTTTTAAATAACCAGCCCGGAGAAGGGATATGAACTTTAAGTGCATGGTAGCTAGCTATATTTATAGGTATATAAATATAGCTAGCTAGTCTGCTATACTCAGCCAAACCTCATACTCCAAACACAACGGCTTTATGCCAATTCCCACACTTGTGTTCTTTGTACATAGCCAAAATGACCATTTGAGTTGTGTATTTCCAGTAAGTATATAAGAAGGCGTGAAGACTTGAAGTGTTTGTCAATGCACACTGGCACACACTCAGAAAAAGGAATTTGTTTCCACTTGTAGCAGCTGTGGTGACAGTGGTGAGCTCACTCATGGACTTAAGAAGAGGATTGCATATGATGCTATCAGTAATGACCTGAATTGTTAATCTGCCAAAGTCTTCACACCTGTAAAGAAATCTTCATATTCACCCCGATATTTTATTATAGTGAACAATTTTAGCTCAATTAACTGGCTGGCAGAAATAAATACAAACAAGCAGCAAGTCTGCACTGGTATTTATGACCCAAGAATAACATAAAGAGAATACATTTTCCAAGTATGTGCAATGATGGGCCAATTAGAAATCCAAATAATAAAAGACCTGTGATTTTGCATGTTTTTGTAATATCTACTAAAAATATAGATGTCTCGTTTCTGCTAATCATCTCCCAAAGCAAGCAGTTGTATTTTAAAACTCTAATATCATTTTTCCTCCCTTTTATCCATTCATTTCCATTCATTCCACCACGATATGAAAATGAACTCTCAGAGACTTCAAACTTTCTTCACACCAGTATTCCATCACTGTAATAACGTTGTCCACATTAGTTTTCCCAAAAACAGCAGCACTGTTGTGTTTTGATGACTTGAAATTGGGTGGGGTGAAACGGTGTCTCTACCAGAAAATAGTGCCCGGGGGGAACGATTGCCTTATACAGCCAATTATCAGTTCTGTGTTTATGAAGTTTGTTTGTGGCAGAAGCAGAACGTTATCAAGTGGGTGTTTCAACCCAAAATAACAAATTTGAGAATTAAAGGATTTTGAATGTTGTGCCACAGAGACGTTGTTGCTATCTTCACTCCTGAAAATGACAGTTTGAAGCATTCTGCAGAGAATATCAGATATTAACAACTCAGCTGAAACACAGTTGTATACTAATCCTTTCACTGCTGAATCAGATTGAATGAGAAACACACACGTAGAGGAGTTCAAGTGGCCACAACTGAACAGAAGCCAGACGTGAACAGGATTGTTGGAAACAAAGCCTGCCAGGTGTCCCACTGAGTAAACCGAGGTCAGGGAAGACCTCTGTAAACTGTTTGGCTAGGTGATTAAGCTTATAAGTCACTGTTGTTGGCGATAATGGGCATGCATGTGCACTGTGGCTCTTGGCAAGTTTTTTTTTTTGGCTCTTTATGCTGGACTGGTTGGCCACCCCTGCCCTACAACCACCTGCAGGTGGCTCCATCTCCATCACTATAGACCAGGTCAGAAAGGAGCTGAAGAGACTCTGCCCCAGGATGGCCGCTGGTCCGGATAGGCTGTGCCCCAGGCTGCTGAAGGCCTGTGCTGCAGAGTTGGCTATGCCACTGCAGTGCGTCTATAATCTGAGCCTGCACTTGGGGATGGTTCCAACTATCTGGAAAACATCCTGTATTATCCCAGTGCCTAAGAAGGGACAACCCAGTGACCTCAACGACTTCAGACCTGTTGCCGTTACCTCTATTCTGATGAAGTCACTGGGGCTGCTGATTCTGCCCATCATAACACCTCAGGTGCAGCTGGCCCAGGACCGACTGCAGTTCGGGCTATCAAAGGAGTGTAGGAGTTGAAGATGCTGTGCTATATCTCATGCACTGGGCCCTCACACACCTCGACAGGGAAAGTGGCGCTGTGAGAATTCTTTTTATAGATTTCTCCAGTGCCTTCAACACCATACAGCCTCTCCACCTGAAGGACAAACTCACCACCATGCAGGTTGACCTATCCCTCATGTCCTGGATCACGGACTACCTCACTGACAGACCTCAATTTGTCAGGTTGGGGTCTATAACATCAGACACAGTGACCAGCAGCAAGGGGGCGCCACAGGGGACTGTAATGGCCCCCCTCCTCTACACACTTTACACAGTGGACTTCATGTACAATTCCGAACTGTGTCACGTACAGAAGTTCTCTGATGACACTGCCATCATCGGGTGTATTAGAGGGGGGGATGAGGGAGAGTGCAGGTCCCTTGTGGAGGATTTTACCACCTCGAGTGACCTGAACCACCTGCAGCTCAACACCTCCAAGACAAAGGAGTTGGTACTGGACTTTAGGAGGTGCTGCCCATCTCCTCTGCCTGTTAACATCAGCGGCGAGGGGGGTTGGGAGCTTAGTAGCACTGTCTGCTTTTAATGCTGCTATTTTAATATTATTTATTTATCATCTTGTTGACTCTTTATACTTGGTCCTGTTTCTTATGCACAGTGTGTGAATGTGGAACTGAGTATAGCCAAGTAATCAAGCAGCTGAGAGACTGAATTTCCTTGGAGATCAATAAAGTATCTATCTATCTATCTATCTATCTATCTATCTATCTATCTATCTATCTATCTATCTATCTATCTATCTATGTTTGAGGGGAGGTCCCGCAAGTCATCCAGGCCTCTGAAGCTTCTTTGTCAGCTAATATTAGTGCAGAGCCTGAAAAACTTTCAGTACAAAGAAGATTTCAACTCTGCCTCTTCTGCCTGCTTGTTGCTCACAGATTTACTCCTTTGTTCACTCTCTTTACCCTGTGTGAACTCAGAAAAGACTAGGCTGCCCCCTGGTGGTAGAAAGAAGAAACGTTCTTCTCCATGCCGCAGGAAGGAAGTGGCTCTGTTCACAAACATACATTTGGGGAGAACACATGTACACTCACCTAAAGGATTATTAGGAACACCATACTAATACCGCGTTTGATCCCCTTTCGCCTTCAGAACTGCCTTGATTCTTTGTGGGCATTGATTCAGCAAGGTGCTGGAAGCATTCTTTAGAAATGTTGACCCATATTGATAGGATGGCATCTTGCAGTTGACGGAGATTTGTGGGATGCACATCCAGGGCACGAAGCTCCTGTTCCACCACATCCCAAAGATGTTCTATTGGGTTGAGATCTGGCGACTGTGGGGGCCATTTTAGTACAGTGAACTCATTGTCATGCTCAAGAAACCAATTTGAAATGATTCGAGCTTTGTGACAAGGTGCATTATCCTGCTGGAAGTAGCCATCAGAGGATGGGTACATGGTGGTCATAAAGGGATGGACATGGTCACAAACAATGCTCAGGTAGGCTGTGGCATTTAAATGACACCAACAACCATGCCAAGCTCAAAGTTGCTTAGATCGCCTTTCTTTCCCATTCTGACATTCAGTTTGGAGTTCAGGAGATTGTCTTGACCAGGACCACTCCCCTAAATGCACTGAAGCAGCTGCCATGTGATTGATTGATTAGATAATTGCATTACCGAGAAATTTAACAGGTGTTCCTAATAATCCTTTAGGTGAGTGTATGTGTGTGTTGTTAAGGAGTATATAATCATTCATTATTAACATACTTGTTTGAGAAAGTGATATTAGCATTTAATACATCAATGTAGACAGGTTTCTTGTGTTCAAGCTTAAAAAAGTTCTGATTGGTTGTGGGGGATCTATATTGAGCGAGTCAGTAGTTGTTGAGGGAGAAGAATTATGAATAAGTTTTACCTATTCACCATTCCCCAAGCAGTCTTAGCATCTGAACCAACAAACAGTCACAAAAGAGCAGAGTAATTAGATTATTTTTACTCAGATTACTGAAAAATCAGATAACTTTTCCCAGTATCATGGTAATGTAGGAGATTGTTTTCATTGTCAGTAGTTACATTACAGTGACACTACAGTTACTGTTCAAATTCTCATTGCTTTGGTTACTTGAGTACAGAACTTTTTTTTTTTTTTTTAAGGATATTGATTGTCAGTGAGGAGAATGTAGGCCTAATATCATGTGAGCTTAGGTGCAAGTCTGCCTCCTGTTTGCTGGGGTCCGTTTCACGAAGCAGGTTCAACAAAATTCGAGTCTTACCCCGAATTCTGAGTTGATCTACTCTGAGATAGGGAACTCTGAGTTTTCGGTTCCAGAACAGCTGATTTGAGTTAGTTTGATCAACTCGGAGTAGTTTCACCTGGAGTTAAGCGCGTGCACCACAACTATAAAAAGCCAGCATCAACGGAGCCCCGAGTCGACGAGTCACCATGGCAACGGGGAAGAGGAGGGCTTCATTTTTCACCCCACTCGAACTAGAAATCTTAATGCGCTCATACGGCGAGTTTCAACACATTTTCAGAAAGAAGTGCAACACCGCTGCAGCTGCAAAAAAAAGAGGAAGATGGCGTGGGAGAACATTGCTGCTCGGGTCAATACGTACGTTTAAAAGTAGTCCTTTGCAAGCACAATAATATTACAGGGGAAAACTGCTTGAATGGTAGCCTATTAAGTCATTTCATTTAGGTGCAATCCCGCGGGGGAGAGGCGCACTTGGCAGCAGTTTAAGATGAAATATAAAAACATTGTTCAAACAGGTAAGACCTCGGCATAATCTCATGGGGGTACATCATTTTGATAATGTTTTACATTGTAAAGTAACGGAGTAAGTGGATGTTTGACTGTGCAGTTGTTTTATCCCCAACATAATGCTGGTTTCACACACATAAATGTCTTCTCATCTATATCATGTTAGGTTAAATAATTAAGCCTATTTAAACTAACGCAGACTTCTACTCAGCCAACAGACAGAAGGCAGATGCTTGTAAAATGGGTGGTGGCCCAGCACCACCACCTCTAAAGGAGGCAGAGGAGCTGGGCCTAAGCCAGAATTTAGGAAGGCCAGTGGCTGAGGGAATCCCTGGAGGGAGCTCATCATCTGAGCCCACCCCCCAAGACACAAGTGCCTTTATAAAATGTAATATGCCTAGGCCTATATATCTTTTTTGAGCCTATTCATACAAATATTTTTTTCCCTTTCATGTCTTTTTTTTTTTTCCCAACAGATTCTGATGGTGCTATCTGCCCGGTGGAGCCCCCTCACGCTACAACAGACCTTGTAACTGTAAGTAGGCAATACTCCAAAGATTTTGCCAAATGGTAGTTTAAGTATACTGAAACATCACTCATCTAGGATGAAGAGGACGAGGAAACTGTGTCTGCTGCCTTTACAGAAGGAGATCCAGAAAGGCCTATAGCGGTAATATCTTGATATGTTACTGATAGTTCTCTTCCAATTCACATTTCTTACAATTCTGGTGGAATACAGAGTGACATTTAGCCTAAAGTATTAACACATTCTCATCCTTTTTAACAGAGCATGGCTGGGCAGCAGCAGGAGGGTCCCTCAACTTCCACTGCACAAATTGACACAGTGAGATAGATGTTCAGTAAACACCAGAGGTTCATTCTGTGGAATTCATGTGCAACTGTATAATTGAATGTCCTTCCTATGTATTCCCAGTTACCAGTAAAAGAAGTTTACAGAATGCACCTGCTGAAAAAAATACAGAAAACTGATAAGGAAATGCTGTACTTGGACCGCCAGATTAGGAAGGCAGATCTGGAAATTGAAATACTGGAGCACAAGTTAGAGGTGGGTGCATTGTCACAGGTGAATTATGTTAACTATTGGAACGTTAACTAAACTAGCTTTTGTATTTGTAGGAAATAAAGAAGACCAAATGAAATGTGTATTATGTCTTTATTTGAAAGCTGTGGTGGTGGTGATGATGGTGACTTAAACTCTAAAGTGATTATGGCATATGGTGTCTCTGACTGCTCTGCCGTCCTGGAAAGCTAGCAGGTGGATGGGGTCATCATCAGGGTCTTCAATTTGTAGGGCAGGGTGTTGCTCTCCTCTAATAGTGACAATATTATGAAGAACAACACATGCCACAATAATATCACAGGCCCTCTCAGGGGTCACCCTGAGGTGACGTAGGCACTGGAAGCGGGCTTTCAGCAGGCCTATGGTTATCTCCACCCAGGCTCTCGTTCTGCAGTGAGCTCTGTTGAAGTTCTGTTGGGGGCCTGGTTCAGGGTCAGGGTAAGGGGTCAGCAGCCTACGCTGGCATGGGTAACCCCTGTCACCCAGCAGATGGCCATCAAATTCCCCTGTAATATATAGTGGATACATTAGAGTGTATTGAAGGAGGGAGACAAGTGAATTATATTGTACAAATCTTTAGGCTGCTTACCACGTTGCAGTCCACATTGGAAATAATGTATGCAGCATCACATATGATCTTGACAGTGCAGAGAATGACAGATGTTAGTTGAACTATGATGCAGTCTTTAACATTTTGAAACAGTAGTCAATCTACATATAGCCTACCTGCACATTTATGCTGTGAATGGACTTCCTATTCACATAATCGGCTTCATTATGTGAGGGAGCCGTGATAGGAGTGTGTGTGCCATCTATGCAGCCAATCACTGGGAAATCCTAAAAGAAATTAAAATGACTAATCCCAGTGTGAGGTTGCAGCACACTGTCATTAAGAGAGTATAATTTAAAATTAATTTAACAGATCTCTACATCATTCACCTGGGGTTACAACACATCCAGGTTTTTAATCATTAGTCAGTAAACTCAGCATTGTCTGACGCAGGCTGGAAAACATGCACTTTTATTTAAGTTAAAAACATTTCGCCGTGTGTTTCAGCTTCTGTTAAACTAACGGAGCTGCGGCGGCTTCCCGTCTGAGCTTTCAAAATAAAATCTTTGTTATTGTGCGCTTCTCATTATTATTAACACACAATTTGGGGCTTGTAAATGACGGGAGATTCCGGGGAGAAAAGACAAAACGGGAGGGCGGCAGGAATTGATTCTAAAATACGGGAGAAACCCGGGAAAACGGGAGTGTTGGTAGCTATGCTGATAACCATCTCCCGACCAATATTTAATTCTCTGCGCAGTAATGCTGCACCTTCATCCACGGGATCCTTAACAAAAGGACATGGCATGTTAGTGACAAAAGTCGCCACCTACTGTGCCTACTGGACTTCTAATATAGGCTACTGACTGCGTTTTTTAAATGACAGACGGCAGAGCTAGGCTACGCCAAAACTCGCCTGCTGACTGAATGAATGAGGAAATCAAATGGAGTGTGTGGCTGGAGGAGGGCGGAGACAGAGAAACTCGAGGTTTATTGAGAAAAGCCTGGTCCCGACCAAGTTAGTTTCATGGAGTCTGTTACTGCGGTAACTGACCGAGAGCAGGCTAGAGAAACAGGTTAGAGTTACCCCTCTTTCTCTGCTTTGAGTTACCTCCCTTTGTGAAACGGAAAACTCAGTTTCCCTCATTTCAGGGTTAACAGACTCAGAGTTTTCACTAAACCTGCTTTGTGAAACGGACCCCTGGGGCCTGTACCATAAAGCTGGATTAACATACCCGGGGTTTCTCTTAGTTATCTGGCTTCACTTAACCAGACATCCGCAATCTGGATTTTCGGTACCATAAAGCCGGTTATCAACTCGCTAATTCAACCCAGGCTTTTCCAATTTAGCTCTGTGCCGCACACAAAAAAAGGGTGATGTTTGCTGGATATGACCAATCGCAGACAAGGAAAAATTCACCTGAGCCGCATACTTTATGACGGAGGAGCAGACAAGAATCTTAAATAACTTCGAGGAATATAAATCCATCATCCAGGCAAAAAGCAACGCAGTTGCAGCTGCCAAGAGCCGCAAGGAATGCTGGCAAAAAATCGCCGACTGTGTCAATGCGTAAATTAGTGCGATTATAATATTACTTCCCCACCATGACGGCATAGATCTGTCTATAGTAACATTTGTGTGTTCAATAAATTAATGTGTCAACCCACTCAGCCATACACTCCTGCAGAGGAATTGGCCCTCTCTAACAGTGAGGGTCGACCCTTGCTGGAGGTCTGCCCTCAGTTTGAGTGTCATGAGAATCGTCACTTGGTCACCGATTTTGATATTTCATTTTATAAAGCATCTGACGCCTCGTGTTTATTCTGCTGGTTAAAATATTATTTCACTGTCACTTAAAGACTGTAAAACATTTGGCATCAACTCTCATGTGGACTTCTCAGGGAAGATGAGCAAACTAGTGGAAACCTAAAGGAGCCCAGAGGCTGGCTTGTATTTTTATCAGGCTTTTATTTAACCCTCTGAATTAAATTCCCCTCATTTATTTTCAAAAATGTTTTTAAAAATCATTACACCAGTCTGCAAGATCAATTTTTGGTTGGACAGTGTAGTCATGAGTAAAAAAACAAAAAAACAAAAAACAAGAAGAATTCCTTCTTCTTCTCTTCAAACTTGAAAAAAATTGAGAGAAAAACAAACAATTAAAATAAGAAGTCTCAGTAAAATGTATTAATTTTATAAAATGGGCAGGCCATTTTCCAAGAAAACTGATTGGTCAGTAGGTGGAGCTTTTATACCTGCTGAGGTCTTATCCTGAACTAAACCTGCTTGGGGGGGCAGGTTAGGTGTTCAGCATATGTTACCACGGCAACGTAGCCCGGTAAAAGTAAGCCGCCTTTATGGTACAGAAAAGCCAGGGTTAAGCCTGAAGTTAGCTCGCTAAACCGAAATCCAGCTTTATGGTGCAGGCCTCAGGGGCCCGTTGCACAAAAGTAGGATTAAGACATCCGGGATAAGTGACTGAGCCGAGCTCAACGAATCCAAAACAAGAGCGTCCAGGCTTAATTGGTTGCACAAAGACCAAGCCAGGATGAGCAGACACGGATTCATCAAGCCGGCTGAAACCTATCCTGGATCAGTGATTTGATTTCCTCAAATAGACCCCGCCATCGATCACAGATTCACCGATTCACCATGGCAACCAGAGCGGCGTACTTTTCCCCGTCGGAGGCAGAACTCCTCATGGAGGCATACGAGGAGGTGAAGGATCAAATCAAAAAGAAGGGCAACACGGCCACTGCCATAAACA
>OMLB01061313.1:0-14125 GCA_900302555.1 Myripristis jacobus
CTAGGACTTTGCTCATTAAAGAGGAGAATTGCTCTTGGACATCGGGAAGGTCAGTGAACTCAGACACAGACAGAGCGTGGTTGGGTTCATGGGCTATCTTCTGCAGTTCACTACTATCAGAGGCCCTGGATCCAATTGCATAAGTGATTACACCGAGATCTTTCAGGGCAGAAGCTGGTGCATCGACGCTGTCAAAAGACCTTCCACCACTTAGCACAATCAGGAGCTGTGGAACTCCTTCCTGACGCCTGCTTCCAGCAGAGGCGGTGAAGACGTTATCCCTCAAGTGCTGGAGAGCTGCTCCAGTGTTGAGGGGTCTTCCGCCTTTGTGCCTCAAACCTCTGACAGTGTCAAGGATCTCGCCCTTTGTTTTGTATGTGTTCAGATAGAATTGGACAGCTGGATCTCTGCTGTACTGGACCACTGAGACACGATCTTTGTTGTCATCCACACTGAGTGTCTCTACCACTCTCTGAACAAAGTCACGCATTGCCGGGAATCCAGATCTAGTGCCATCAGAGCCATCCAGCAAGAACACAACATCCCTTCTGGAAGGGTGGTGCTCAGCTGGGGAACATCAAAAATTTTCAGGTGTTATTGTGCTTGTTTAAAACATATTTGATGGCACAAAGCTCTGATACATGCTAATCACCTTACAACTCTCAACCTCACACTAATTTTTCAATGTGTTGTTTACAGTAACTTACGTAATGTTGTTAACAAACCTAAAGAAGAATGCATACACGTATATGTATATATGTGTGTGTTGTTTTGTGTGTGTTTGTGTGTAATATAAGCACTTATGTCGTACTACCATACATATTAACATCTTGAGAAATTTGTCTAAAATTTCTAAATGCATTAAGTGGCTACATCTATTCATCTTACCATTCGAAAATTCTCGCGTTTCTTGAGCACCACTCATTATAGCTTCCACAGATGAATGTATGTTGTTTAGATTGTTGAAATTTGTGACAGAAAAATAATGTGCTGGTGTAAAAGAAATGGTTTGCATTTCCAAAGTATCGGCATTCTTTGTTCCAATAGTAAAGGTCCTAATTCCATTTTCTTTAAGTGACTGTGCCGGCCCTCTCACATCATCACCTGATCTGCCACCACTGAATAAAAATAGATACTGAGGGACACCTTCTACATGTCTTCCCCCAACTGAGGCAGCAAAAATACTGTCTCTGATAAACTCCAGTGCTGTGCCAGTGTTGAGAGGCCTTCCCAACTTGTGCCTCATTGTCCTTACGGAATTGAGCACATCATTCTTGGATGAGTAAGAATTCAAATAGAAATTGGCTGTGGCATCACGGCTGTATTGAACAACAGCCACCTGGTGTCTGTTCTCCTCTAGACTCAAGTGATCAACAATTTTTTCAATAAATCTGCGTATCCCCTCAAAGCCATTTCTCGAGTCGTATGATCCATCAATGAGAAAGACGACATCGTATTTCTCAGAATCTGCAATAAAGACAAGAAGTAATAGAGATGCAATGAACATGAAATTTAGCGCAGGTAAGATGAACAGGTACAGAAACAAGATTTACAGCAGTCCATTACTTGTTAACAAAAACAAAACAGAAAAAGAAAAAAAAATCTCATAAACCCACGTATGTACATATAAAGATGCAGTTAGGTCTATAAGTATTTGGACAGTGACACAACATTCATAATTTTGCCCTTTTACACCACCAATGGAGAAATGGAGCAATCAAGACATGATTAAAGCTGACTTTCAGCTTTAATTTAAGGGGTTGCACAAAAATATGGTATTGTCTGTTTTGGAATTACAGCCAGTTTTATACATTGGCCGGGTTCCCTAGACGTTTTATACAACGTCTAGGGAAGGCAAAAACACTCATATCACTGTCAAAATCTACAGTCAAGAAGCGTTTGCAAGAAAATAAATACAGAGGGTATACAGCAAGGTGGAAACCACTGGTGTAACTCAAGAACAGGGAGGCCAGATGAGACTTTGCAAAAAAAAAAAAATCTTAAAAAAAAGCCTGACCAATTCTGGAACAAGGCTCTTTGGATAGATGAAACAAAAATTATTTGTACCAGAATGATGGGAAGAGAAAAGTGTGGAGAATGAAAGGAACAACTCATGACCCAAAGCAGAGCACATCATCTGTCAAGCATGGTGGAGGCAGTGTAATGGCATAGGCATGTATGGCTGCCAATGGAACTGGGTCACTGTTTACTGATATTGATGATGTGACTGCTGATGAAAGTAGCAGGATGAATTCTGATGTTTATACAGCAATACTATCTGCTCAGATTCAGCCAAATGCCACAAAACTGATAGGATGGTGCCTCACAGTGCAGATGGACAAAGACCCACAACATACTGCAAAAGAGTAAGAGAAAGCAAAGAAGTGGAATATTCTTCAATGGCCAAGTCAGTCCCCAGACCTCAACCCAATTGAGCATGCTTTTCACTTGCTCAAGATCAAATTGAAGGCAGAAAGACCCAGAAACAAGCAGCAACTGAAGGCAGCTACAGTAAAGGCTTGGCAGAGCATCTCAAATGAGGAAACTCAGAATTTGGTGATGTCCATGGATTCCAGACTTCAGGCACTTCATATACTGCAATGGATTTTACCTCAAACATTGAATATAATCCTTATAATTATATAGTTATATATGTTAAGTATAGTTTGTCCAATTATATTCAAGCCTCCCAAAATGGCGTGAAAAAGTATAAAACTGGCTGTAACCCCTTAAATTAAAGCTGAAAGTCTGCACTTCAATCACGTCTTGATTACTCCATTTCAAATCCACTGTGGTGGTGCACAAGGGCAAAATTATAAATATTGTATCACTGTCCAAATAGCTTTGTAGTCCTTGATGTCCAACCATCTGCAGTCACAGCAATAGTGACTGTTTTGGACAATTCAGTGACAATTCACTGAATAGTGGCCTGGCTGAAATGGGCCGGGGAAGGAACAGTGCACTGAGGCTCATTTACGTTAAGCATGTTCTGAAAGCTGCATTTTCCACTAGAGTGAAGGCTCTCACGTCAGCGGCTATAAATGCACCAGTCACCGCAGTGATTTCTTTTGCCCTGTTGGAATCAGTTGGGAATGGTTGTGTCTGCCAAAATGCTGCAGTGACTGTTTGTAGAGCATGTTTTGATAGATAGATAGATAGATAGATAGATAGATAGATAGATAGATAGATAGATAGATAGATAGATAGATAGACAGACAGACACTCAACATAGTGTTTTAGAGCAAAAAGATATGAAACATAAAAACAGGGAAAATCTCACCAAAACCCTCTGTGGGAGCAGCTACTGGTAAATGGTAGGTAGCCTCTTTTATCAATGACAAGACATCCTGTTGAACACTGGGAAGGTCCTCATAATCAGTGATAGAGAGGGCATAATTAGGTTTGTGAGACAAAGTCTGTAGTTCCAGTGTGTCAGCATCAGTTGTTCCAATGCCAACTGATATCACTCCAATGTCTTTCAGCTTTCTGACAGGGATTCGTATGTCATCTCCAGATCGTGCACCACTCAGTAGTATAAGAATCTGTGGAACTCCCTCAAGTAGCCTACTCCCTGATGCAGGAGTAAAGATATGGTCCCTCGCATACTGAAGAGCTGTTCCAATGTTGTGAGGATAACCACCTTTGTGACTTAAACCTCTTATTGCATCAAGAACTTCATCTTTTGTTGAGTAACTTGTCAACTTGAAATTAATCTCTGCCATGCTGCTATACTGGACCACAGACACGTGATCCTTGTTTGCATCAACATTTAGGTTCTCCACTATGTTTCGCACAAAGTCTTGCATATCTGGGAATCTTCTCTGGGAATCATCAGAACCATCAAGCAAAAATACAATGTCTCTTCTGTTGATATCTGTAGTAACATAGGCAACCATACAAACAGGTTGATGTAGAGCATCAACCCAGAGTTGACATCAGAGCACTGTTTTTATCTACAAATGTACAATAAAATGCAACCATTATAGTCTTACCATGTAATGCTGGCGTGATAGCGGACCTTTCAGCCTTCTTGATGGCAGAAAATATTTGTTTGTCAATGGCTGAGAGGTCATTTACATCTGCTGCAAAGTAGGCATAACTGGCTTCATGTGAAATAGTTTGAAGCTCACGGGTATCTGCATTTTTCATTCCCACCACAAATACCATCACACCAGATCCATTCAAGTTTGCTCCAGCATTTCTGACATCATCACTGGATTGTCCTCCAGTCAGGAGAATCAATATCTGAGGGACACCCTCTAGATGCCTACTGCCAGAAGACACTGTAAAGACTTTATCCTTGACATACTGGAGGGCTGCTCCAGTGTTGAGGGGTCTGCCTCCTTTGTGCCTCAGACCTTGTATTGCACCAATAACATTCTGTTGTGTCTTGTATGTGTTCAAAAAAAAATCAGCAGAAGGATCTCTGCTGTACTGTACCACTGAGACATGATCTTTGTTCGGTTCCACACTGAGTTTTTCCACTATTCTTTCCACAAAGTCAAGCATTGCCTCAAATTCATTCTGCATATCATCAGAGCAATCCAGTAAAAATACAACATCCCGCTGAATGGACTCAGTTATATCTATGGATGCTTTGACAGACAAAAGGATAATGCACAATTAGAGTTGTATATTAAGTCTCAAAATGTATATATGTTAGGGTCCATGTGGGAAAAGGGTGGCTATAACTGAATTCCTGGCAAATCTGCATATTAACCAACTTGTCAATCTGTAGCTCGGCAATGAATGTGCATTATTATCCAGTTATAATGCATGTCTCTAGGAGACAATCTAAGAGACATTCCCACATTTCCTGACCCAGTGGTTTATGTGTGTGGAACCTACAATACGGCCGCTAAGTGTGGAGTCTTGTCACATGAGTGGATGAAAAATTACAGGCTTTGTGCTTCTACATTTTTTTGCACACAGACACCATAGGACTAGCATATGAAATCACTGTTATACAGCTTCTTTGTTTCAATTTATGGTGATGAATAAAATTTCCACCCACACTTAGATGTCAGACTTTTCCACAGAAACCAATCCAAAGAGGTAATATGTTCATACCCTGCATGCTACCCAAAACAAAATGCAGTAACCTGTATGTATGGATGGATACCCTCCATACATGTATCAGCTTGTACGTATGTGTACAAGCTGATTTTTTAGGTGGATGGTCCTAATTTGAATCAATTATTTAACCAAACAAAATATGAAACTTTCAAAAACATTCAGTAGTGGAATTATTTGATTGTCATAGGCAATGGATTTGATCTGTCACACTATTAATAATCATAATTAACATCCAGAATAATCTTGGAAGAAATTTATGCGGGATTTTACTTGATTTTACCTATTGAGTGTGAAAAGATGCAGGGCTCTATCTTTCACACTGCCCGACCCGTTGCCACTACCCGCTACCCGTGAATTACACATTTAGCAGCTTCCACTATCCCTAAATGATATCTTGCGGCCACACTACCCGCTATACATTATGCCGATTCCTTTATTTGCGCCTGGAGGTGTGCCCGTGGGCGTGTTTATGCACTTTCCCTACAATTGCTATCTTGACCGCACATGTTAGGGAAACCGTGTAGCAGGTCCTCAAACCACCCGCTACCCATTTGGGCTTTTACAAGAGCGCACCCAGGCGGCTTCAATGCGCGTCCACTTGGACACATGTGGACGTGCATATGCAGCTCCACCTCCTGAATTAACTCACCTATAAAACGCCACCTTGCTTTAGCCTCAGTTGAACCCCTGAGAAAAGTACTAAATCGCCTTGATCGCCAGCGACCTTCCTCTCTCCATCACGGGTTTCGATTTGAGGATTTTGAGGATAGTGCAGCCTGCTCTTAAAAGCAATGGCACCTGGCACACTGATTTAACTGGTTTAACTGGCGTAATGCCCAAACCACGCCTATGCATAATATAATGGGTAGCGCAGGTGTTTTAGGGATAAAGGCAGGTGTACAAGATTGCAAATTTTGTGGGGGAATGCCTCTTACGCAATGCTAAATCCCCAAATAACGGGTTTAGTGACGTAAGATAGGGCCCGTAGACTCCTAAAGCCTGTGATGTGTGGCCAGACCTACCACTTGTGTGACACTGTTGCAGTTTTAACTCTTTCTAACAGTTTAATTACAAAATGGGCTATGCCTCCCACACTTTCCATCTGGTTGAGGAATATGCATAATAACTGGTTAATATGCACATTCATGGCAGAGTTGCTCTGGGAATGTGTATAATGTCTGCTGAGTTGGTTGATTTAGATTCACTGGGAAATCTATCTATCTATCCATCTATCTATCTATCCATCTATCTATCTATCTATCTGAGTGTGTCTGTGTGTGTGTGTGTGTGTTTGAAACAGTACAGAAAATATACTGTATATATATTTCCTACCTAATACAGTTGGTGCTTCAAGCCTTGGCTGACGGGGCACCCTTTTCACAAATGACACAAGTTGTTGTTGGATGCCCCCAAGATCATCAAATCGTGGGACAGAGAATGAATAGGAGGGGATATGTGCAATCATTTGGAGCTCCAGTATATCTCCATTTTTTGATCCTATAGTGAATGGAACAACTTTGTCCTGTTTTAGAGCTGCAGCAGCACTTGCAACATTATCTTGAGATTTTCCTCCAGTTAGCAGAATCAGGATCTGAGGGACACCTTCTTGACGTCGACTCCCAGAGGAGAGAGCAAAAGCATTGTTCCTCACATAGTCAAGAGCTGCCCCGGTGTTGAGGGGCTTGCCCCCTTTATGCTTCAGTTGCTGGATGGCATCTAGAACATCTTGCTTTTCCGTGTATGTGTTCAAACTGAAATGTGTCTGTGGATCTGTGCTGTACTGGACCACAGAAACACGGTCTTTGCTCTCATCAACATTGAGTGTCTCTACCACTCTTTGGACAAAGCTTCGCATTGCTGGAAATCCACTCCTTGTGTCATTTGATCCATCCAGTAGAAACACTATGTCTCTTTGAGTGGCATCTAATTCAACTAGGAAAAAGGAAGAGTCTGTTTGAGAGTCATGTCTACTGTATGAAATAATACCAGAAGTTACAAATATTTGGTATCACTTTTTCAGACCTTTGAGCAACAATATTTACTTTTCTTTGAATGCTCTTCTTTGATTACAGTAATATTAAGACACATGCTAACAGTTAATTTATTAAAGTTTAAAGTTTAAACTATTGCATGCAAAGTAAATGGAAATGTGG
Organism: Myripristis jacobus; assembly: GCA_900302555.1. Lineage (NCBI taxonomy): Eukaryota > Metazoa > Chordata > Actinopteri > Holocentriformes > Holocentridae > Myripristis > Myripristis jacobus. The sequence goes on from OMLB01061313.1 coordinate 7,230, forward strand.
TCTTAAATGCGAGAACATTTAAGAACATTTGCAAATGAAGAAATTATTGGAGCACACAGAAACAACTGTGAGATAAAGGAGTGCATTCCTCTTTCACACATGAAAGTAGGAGAAAGAGCTGAATGGAAAAGATGACAATGCTGTATACTGTCAATACTCAGTCAATGATAGGACTATCATTGGCTCAAGGAAGAGCTTACGATGAGACTGGAAATATTCACTGATGTGATGCAGTCAAGAAAAGGCTCTCCAGTGTAGAAGAAGAAAAAGGGTATGTGCAAGAAGTATTTTTTCCTCGTCACATTTCCAGTGTATATTCAAGAAAATGTACAGCATAGCCAGGAACTTGCATTTAATTAATGCTGATAGTTTGAGGAAAATGAAACTGATCAACTGACTTTCTTCCACAGATTATACAGTTTCAGTGGATTTCCACCTATACAAGACCAAATGTTTTGTATATGTGTGTCTGTGTGTGTGCATGGCAGTCTCACTCTCAACACAAATCAATGAGATTTCTTACCTACAATAGTGGGGGGTTCAATTCCCATTTTTGACTGGACAAACGCAACAATCTCTGGTTGAATAGACAAGAGTTCACCAAAGACAGGCAGGTTGAAAAGAAATCTGGAGGAAAAGGCAATTTTCTGTAGCTCCTCCTGTTTGGCATTTTTCATTCCAATGGAAAAAGAGAGAACCCCAAGTTGTTTCAGGTCAAGTGCAGCACTTGAGACATGATCACTGGATTGTCCTCCCGTCAGCAAAAACAGAATCTGAGGGACCCCCTCGAGGCGTCTGCTACCGGATGTGGCAGAGGTGAAAACATTGTCTCGAACAAACTGGAGAGCAGCCCCAGTGTTCCGAGATCTTCCTCCTTTATGGCGGAGACTTCTCACAGCATAAATGATAGCCCTTTTGGATTTGTGAGTATTTAAGCTGAAGTAAACTGAGGTATCATCACTATACTGTACGACAGCGACTCGAACCTTATCTTCATCAACATCCATTTCCTCTGCCATTCTTCTGATGAACTCTCGGAAAGCTGGAAGTCCATTTCTGGAGTCATCTGAGCCATCAAGCAGAAATACCACATCCCGTTTGCTTCCCCCAGTGTCGACTAGGTAATAGATAGATGGATACATAAGACAAGGAATATGTGGGTTGGCGGATGAAGACTTTTTGAATAGCATTAAGATATGCATTCCATAAAGAAGAAGGAAACTCTGCACTCATGTATATTTATTAGCATGAGTGAGTGAAAAGCTGCAATGTTGAGTACTGAATATGAAGAGTTGAGCTACTGCTCTGAAAGTATTATTTCAAGATGAACTGTAAGAAACCATCATTTCATCCAAAATGTATTATGTATAAGTCAAGAAATACATAGACACTGAAATGATGGAAATGCTGCTTTGAAATCTTAAGAAAAAGCCAGAATAGCAGAATTTTTCATGACAAAAGATTTTCAAATTAATGAAATGCTGCATAATGCATGTCATGCAGTTGAAGTGTAGACTAAACAAAATGTACTTCCGTATCAGCAAATATCAATAAACATTCTTTAAATTTAAGAATTCATGCTGAATATTCTGGAGCCAAAGAGCTGTAGAGCGTGAAAAGCAACATTCTGGGGAGAAAGAACATCATATGCCACTGTTAGGCATATATTCAAATTAAAATTACCTACCTACTAAATCCGGGATTCCAGAAGTCATGGATTCTTCTGTATGTCTAGATATGCTCAGAGTAGCAAAAAGCTGGGACTCGATTGAGGGCAACTCGGAGAACTCAGTGACCTTATATATGGAACCAGGCCCATAGGCAATCATTTGCAACTCTGGGATACTTGCATCTCCCACTCCAACCCCAACTGACACAATTCCATGTTCTTTAAGAGCAAAAGCTGGAGCTTTTACATTATCTCTGGACTTTTTGCTGCTCAGAAAAATTAGTACCTGGGGCACACCCTCTAGTCTTCTACTACCCATTGAAGAGGTAAAGACATTGTGCCTCACAAACTGGAGAGCTGCCCCAGTATTTAGGTTCCTCCCACCTTTGTGCCTTAAATTGTTTATGGCATTGATAGTGGCATTCTTTGTTTTGTGAGAACTCAGAAAAAAATTGGCCTCAGGTTTATCAGCATACTGCACCACAGACACTCTGTCTTTGTTCTCATCCACAGAGAGTCTGTTCACTATTCTCTTAACAAAGAGTTGTATGTCTGGGAATCCATTTCTTGTGTCATCAGAGCCATCCAATAAGAACACAATATCTCTGTACACAGCATCACCATGTACTAAGACACAACAAATGAAAGGTATTTTCAGAAGCACTTATTTTGTTACTGCATGAAAACCATCAGCTGTGGTGTTGTCTCACAATTAGTTTTATACAGCAAACAGCTAGGAAGATTTTTGCTTACCTTGCTCTAGGACGACTTCTAGCTGTTCCTTGGGAAGGCTCACAACAGTGCTGAGCTTTTGTTGTACAGTGTCAAGCTCACTGAATTCCTTCACAGTGAAGGCAAAAGAGGGGTTGTGCGAAATGGCCTCTATCTGCTTTGGGTCTGCATCCTTGACACCAACACCAAAAGGTAAGACTCCTCCTGTCTTCAGTGCGCCAGCAGGTTCGTTCACGTTGTCCCTTGACCTTCCTCCAGTTAAAACAATCAGAAACTGAGGCACCTGTTGTGCAGCCCGGCTACCATGCTTTTCAGACAAGATGGTGTCCTTCATGAATTTCAGGGCAGTTCCTGTGTTGAGACTACGCCCACCAGCCAGTGACAACCCATTGACAGCTCTTATCACCTCATCTCTGGTTTGGTAAGTGTTAAGGTAGAAACTGGGGGTTGGCCTCTCACTATGTTGAACCACTGAAATCCGTACTCTGTCAGTTCCAATGTCAAGTGGTTGAATGACTTTGATGATAAAATCTTTAATGTAGGGGAAATCAGCTCGAACGTTTTCTGAGCCATCAATCAGGAAGGCAACATCTCTCTCTGCTCCAGTAAGAACTGAAAGAAAAAAGAAAAAAGAAAAAAGTTTAAAGTTCCCAGCTCATTCATATTTCATATTTTTAACTTGTATGTCATTGAGATTAAAATTAAAACACATTTATTTCATTTACAGTGAAAACAGGAAAATACACAACTCACCAGTCTCCTCTGGGATTGCTGCCACATCTGTATCACCAACCACTGTTATCAAAGGGGTCATGATTTGTTCAGCAATATTTGGCAAGTTGTTGAAGCTTCTTTCATGGTAAGCCAAGTTTGGAACAAAAGCAACTGTTCTCATTAAACCTTCATCTGCCTGTCCAGAGCTGACTGTGAAGGTTAAAACACCACCCAGAGCCACTTTGTCAGCTATTCTCTTAACCTCATCCTGGGCTGGACCACCTGTGATCAGAACCAACACCTGCTGGACTCCTTGTCTCCTCCGTGAGCCAGCTGATGACTGGAACATATTGCCCAGGGCATAATTCATGGCTGCTCCTGTGTTCAGAACTGAGCCTCCAGTGAGCCTTAGTTGAGCAATGCTGTCCAGAACCTCTTGCCTGGTTCGGTGCGTGTTAAGATAGAATTCAATTCTTGGATGCTCGGCAAACTGCATGAGGCCAATCTGGACCCTGTCTGGTCGTACATCTAGCTGGTTGACCACGTTCTTCATGAATTCTTGCACATAAGGGAGATTACTGCTGCCAATGTAGCTGGAGCCATCCACAAGAAAGACAATGTCTCGGACCACTCTTTGTGTCTGCACTGTAGTGATCTCCACCACTGAAAAAACAACACAGGACTATTAACCCTCCTGTAATATTGTGCATATTTTCATTCAGGCTCAATAACATATAATACAAATGGCTTTGAAAAAATCTGACATTTTTTGTCACTGTAATGGGTATGATTTATTGCTATGTAAAGTCATATTAAAATTCACTCTAATATGAATCCATTAAATGACAAAGGAATTCTATCCTCAAGCACTTAGTAAGAAGTTGAGGCTTTACCTGACTCTGTGGGTTCTTCTGTCACTACCACCCCCGTTAGAGTGGAGAGAGCAGAGACAATCATCTTGGGGTTGCGAAGCAGGATTCTGAAATCCTTCATGAAGACTAAGTTGTCATCAATGGCAATCTGCCTCAACTCCTGCTCATCAGCAGACTTGGAGCCTGCAGCCAAGGTTAGCACCCCCATACGCTGCAGGGCCTCCGCAGGCTGGTTCACGCTGTCACCAGACTTTTTAGTGGTCCAGAGCAATAGAAGTTGGGGTACCCCTTGCTGAATACGACTGCCCTTCTCAGGCCGCAGCATGTTGGTCCGAACAAAGTCCAAAGCTGCTCCGATATTCACTGTCTGTCCAGGTCTTGGTTTGATTCTGGCCAAAGCAGCAATTAGTTCCTCTTTGGATCCATAGGTGTTCAGGTCCATTTCTAGTCGAGCAGCATTGCTGAATTGAGCCACACCCACTTGGACATCATCCGGACCAATTGGCATCACCTCAACAAATCGCCTGATGAACTCACGTACAGAATTGATAAGCGTGGCTCCCATAGTACTGTCAAGAAGGAAAATGATGTCTCTTTTTCCAACTGCCAAGGCTGAAAGACAAAAGAAAGCCATATTAGTGTCAGAATAAAAGTTGCGGTGATTTAAGGCTATGCTATAATGTGACATCTATTTGTAATAAATAAAGGAGCCCACCAAAAATATTCTATGATAAATAACTGTATCATTTAAATTTGGAATACTGAATATGTGTCAAAGTTTGATTAATTTATTATTGTTGGGAACATTGTGGTTTTTTGTTGTTTTTGGGGTTTTTTTTTTTTTGTTTGTTTTTTTGGTAACAAAAAAGAGCCCTTCTGGATAAAAGAAGGGCTAAAAATGTATTTCCAGGGGGTGTAAATGAGAATCTTAATTTGAAATAATTCTTATAGTATTGTTATGTTATTTTTTAAGTTGTGAACCCCCCACCCCACCTTCCCAGAGTGGGTTGGTAAAGCAGAAAGTGGTCAGGTTAGTTTACACTGTGTAAGGAGTCTTAGAAAAGTTCTTCTCAGCTGCTATATCTTATTGGTAACAAATGGGGAGGCCTTCAATGCGACCAAATGCTATGTTTCTGTGTGTGTCAATGAAACTGTATCAGCAATCTATTGACTATTATCTATTGACAATCTATTGCTATCTATTGTATTTTTAAAGGTTTTATAAACCCTAATAAAAGTATGTGTCCAAATTTGCTGATTTCACAGAACCATATTTGCCATCTGCCTCATTTATTGCTGACATATCCTCTTACCCCAAGCTTGAAAACAAAAATCTATTCAAAAATCTATTCATAAATAAACACAGAGAAATGTGCTAAACAGGACAGAGTTGTGTGCGTGAACAGGACAGAATTGTGTACTTGAATAATTCAAGCTCCAATGTAACAAAAGTGGACCGAAAGTCCATGTATGTCAACAAAGTAGTTAATGTTTAGAGATCTTCTAGGCTGTTATTGTTCAATGTAATTATTCAAAATTACATGATTTTTCTACATCCTATCCTTTCTACATTCTATCCTACAAATCTACATCCTTTGTACTATACTGAAATGATTTAAATTTTCCCAGCACTGCTGAAATTCTATAGCAAATGTCTGAAATTCCTGCGTGTGAGTAGGATGCAAAGCCTCTTACAAATTGTTTTGTGGATGGTCTTTCCACTCTCAGCCCCTTTGCCTTGTTTCTCTTTCAGTGAGTTTTTCACTACCAACTACTGGAATTTTTCTAGATATAAAAAGTTACAATCATTCAGCTAGTCAAATCCTACTTCTCATGCTGAATGGGTTGGAGCACTATTACGACAACATTTTATCATTATTAAGAAGCATTATTTGCAATAGGTAAAGAGCAATTTCATTTTGAGAGTGGATAATTCTTACCTTACACTTTACAATATTCATTATGATTTCCCTTACAAGGCTTTGTGTTTTATTAAGTCCCCTTCCACAACCACGATGCCCCACCAACATTTACAGAGAAGTTACATACCTTCTGTGAACTCATTTTGAACAACAATGGTTCGCTGGGCCACCCCGTTAATGTATGGGAGCAGCTGGTCACCCATGTCTGCCACTGCTCTGAAATCAGGGGCCGACAGAACAAAGCCTTTATCTGTAGCAACTGTTTCCAGATCTGCGGTGGCAGTACTACCAATCACCACGCCAAATGTGAGAACACTGGCCTTCTTAAGGGCCCTGTCACCCACACCAGTATCATCAGTGGATGCCCCAGCACTGATTACCACCACGGCCTGGGGAACACCCTCCTCCGCCCTGCCCCCAGCTGTCTGGCTCAACAGGCTCTTGGCCACTTCCTCCAAGGCGGCCCCCAGGTTAGATTCGTTGCCCCCAGTGAAGGTCAGGCCCTTCACTGCGTCCAGGACTGCAGCTTTGCTGTCATAGCTATTTAGATAGAACTGAGTCTCTGGCTTGGTGCTGTAAAGGGCCAAGGCCACCCGAATAGTGTCCCTGCCCACATCAAGGCCCTCAATGATTCTCAAAGCCAAATCACGCACAAGGGTGAAGTTTGCTGCTCCAATGTTCTTTGATCCATCAATTAAGAGTACTAGGTCAGCTGACTCTTGTGCTTTAAGGGGAGAGAGAGACAAAACAGAACAAAATGCAACATGTGAAAGCGCTAATGAAGTGAGACAGAGACAAAAAAAAGACAACGTGCTAGCACATTATTGCATGTGTCAAGTAACATTCACAGTGAACAAAATCTGTCATAAAAACATTGCAAAACACATCATACTGCATGTAGGCTGAACCAAGGAGATGGTCTGAAGTGATTTCATGTGCAGATTATGTGCATGTGAAGATTACATGTATTTCCCTCCATGTATGGAA
>OMLB01061315.1:8984-21874 GCA_900302555.1 Myripristis jacobus
GACAAATGATGACACATCCTGTTACGTTATCATCATATGACCACTGCCACAGGCAACCAGTTTGTTTTCTAGCTACCTGGCTGCACTCAATTTAGCAAAAAAGGACCTGGCAAGCAAATGCACTTCAATTGAAAACTATTGCGTTTTCTTTTCTGTAAATAAAATTATTTAGTTTTGGCTTTGCAAGCCCTCCCAGTCTTCTTATGGGAGACCTGTTCTTGACTCCCTGTGAAATTAGACTGCTTGTAATTCTGCCTGGTTTGATGTTCTGCCCCTGTTCTGCATCCTAAAACATCTACTCTGGCCTCTTCATGCTCCCAGACATACACAATTTAGCAGGTTTGCTTCTTGTACTTTCCAGGCTTGTGTGCATGGAGATAAAAACCACACAGGATGAGAGATGTTTTATGGTTTATCTTAGACATGTCTGATATGATCTGTAATCACAGGCTAAGAGACCGAACACCAGCACAGAGTCTTTATGTGGTTCTGCAGGTGGGAGAAAGTGGAGGAAGATGCTGTTTGTAACACCACTGCTGAAAATAACCCATGAGCACCCTGTAAAAGTCTGTTACCTCTTTCTCATGTTCTGCTTTTTTTTTTTTTTTTTTTGGTCCCATTTTCAGCCTACCTTTATCTGGATTTTTTTTTTATGCAATCATAATTACCCATCAAAAATTGTGCATTTTTGTGTGTTTGTTTATGAAATAAACATTACAAAAGTGACAACAGAGGTCATTCCAGTAGCAGTGCTTCCAAAACAAAAAGTGCTTGTAGAACAGAAGAATATGAATGAGTATCTCTTACTGCAGGGGGAAAAACATATTTCAGAAATGAAACAGTTCAGTTGCAACACAAATGACATATTTTAACTCAGGTGAAAGTAAAAATACACTGTCATGCCTTATGTTTAAGAACTATTCAGTATATAGTCGCTATTATGATCTTTTTTTCTCTGTCAAGAGCAGTTATTGAACCTGAAATGTGGAGTTTTGCTGCTTGGTGATAAGTGGTGGTGATTAGTTTAGCAGAAGTGAACAGAATCAGAAACAGCTACTTAATACAGGGCAAGCAAATGCACTTCTTATGTAAACTATCGCATTTTCTTTTCATTGAATTAAAAGAATTACTTTTCCTCCCAGTCTTCTTATGGGAGACCTGCTCTTGGTTCGCTCTGAAATTATACTGCTGGTAATTCTACCCGGTTTGATGCTCTGCATCAGTTCTGCATCCTGAAGCCTCTACTCATACCACTACTCAGATAAGTTGATTGTCCTTCTTTTATATTCACTGTACGGTTAATCTCTTGCATTCTCTTATGTCAGTGACTCTTGAGGAGGTTCTTGTGTTTGCTGAAGGACCTCTCACTGTCAACACAGTTGGCTGGAAAGAGGATGAGGGAGACGTAAGCAATGTTCAGAAAGCTCATTCTGATGCCCTTCAAATATTTACAGATCTCCATAGATGTTGACAGGCTTCTCATTACGGTTACACAGTAATGATAGGCAGGCCACTCCTCAATGAGGACCAGAGTGGGAGTAACCAGGAGATTTTCAGTGTAATGCTCAGTTTCATTCTTAGAGGGTGGTGCCATGAAATACCAGTCTGTACACTCTCCTGGCATGATGAACATTCCAGGAAGAACTGGAAGAACTGTAAACAGACGTGATGATGGATTATATAAGTAGATAAGAACCTCATTTCTGTCTGATCCCATCTTTGCTCTAAAGTCAAGTCTAAAGTCTAAAGTTGCGGGGATCAGCTGGAAGCCTTCCAGTTTCTCATCTGTCCCCAGACAGGTCAACGATGTTTACTGCATCCTGTCCCTGGAAAAAAAGCTCTAGGTATAGATGGAGGCCATCAGCATGGCATTTCACAACTTGAAACCAGGTGGTTTGTGTCTGTTCTAAGCAAGCCTAGTAACTCCATGCATCACACAATAGGGGGGGAAATATATATAAAAATTATAAAGGTTTTATAATAACACTGAAATTTTGGAACTAGTTTTGCATTTTAGTTGCATTTCTCTCTTCCAGATTTTTGTTATGCAGATGATACAGTCCTATATCCTACCTCCATCTCTACTACAACACTGGTGTTTCCCCAATTGGAGTTTGCCATTCAGGCTTTTCAAGTACAAGAGAATGCCAAAACTTTAAATGCAGATTAAACAAAAATATATGTCATTACTAAGCCCTGTAGTCAAGAAAGAGAAAGTCTGTGGCATATGAATCCAAACAGGGTACATGTGACCCAAGCTATCAGTTTGTATAAGGGTGATATCACAGCATTTCAGTTGCTGCAGTGAGGAGGCATGTTTGGTGGCATGAGTCAACAAGCTGGTCATAGAAAAAGATTGGCCTCTCATAATAAAGAAGTGTGTGAAAGTGGAGGTGCTTCTTGTAGCAGCAATTATAACATGGTCAAACCAGAGAGCCACATCTTTGTTTTTCATCAAGGAGCAGATAGGCTGAGCCTATACTATCTGAAAGGCTCCTGAGTGTCCAGTTTGAAATATCCGGATGAAACAAACTTAATTTTGCAGACAGGGAGTTCCATTCATGCCATTTTTAGTAGGCATCATGCAGTTCCAGGGCTTAATCCCCTTTGTCACCTCAGTGATGAAAGGTTTTGGGAGGCCCATGGAAAACAGTGTCACACATGAAAAACGCTTGATGTGCTCTGTCTGGGCTGAAATTGGTTATTGCACGAATTCCTCTCAAGCATATTCTGCTGATTTTAGGGCTTGGCAGTTTTTGGAGTTGTTTTCAAGGACCAAATGCACGTGGGCAAATATTAAAATTAATTGTGAGAAAAAGGTCACATAAAATTTTATCCAGCGGAAAGGCTCTGGTCAGAATCCCATTTGATACACAGAAGTTATTACTGTGTCCTGTGTTACTACGGAGACAGTGATGCACTCTGCTGGCAAGATGAACAAACCCCTCAGGATAACCACAATGAACACAGAGTCTATCTGACAGCTGACATTTACTCAGAAATACCTGTCAGTCACAGACACAACCTCTCCTCCCCCACACATACTCTTGCATTCATTGACCCTGTTTTTTTTTTTTTCCACCATACCTCCCCCACACACAAGTACACATTTATGTGTCACATACACACTTCTGCTTCACAATCCACACAGACAGATCCCTGTGACAAAGTGACAGTTCCTCCCGAGTTGAACCCAATTTACAGGGGACAGGCTCAACGTACCCTGAGCCTCATCCCACAGATACAAGGGATTGTGATCTGTCAGTCAGCTTTGTGGAGCATGGCAGGAGGTTGAGCAGTCTGCCATGTTCAATGCAGAGACTTCCTCGGTCTGTGTGAGAGGAAGAAGAGGGGGTGATCTTTCTGATGTTATCAGGCAGATCAGAGAGTGCCCAGTGCAGCTTTGTTGAATACTGAGCGTTCTTTCTGCAATCACTTAGGAACTGGAAGTCAACAATATACCTTCTAATAAAAATTTTGGTTCATGACATATATTCATGCCTTACAAAGGATTAGCACCGAAACGTCACAAATAAATGTATCATTGGAAGTTAGTCAGCGAGCAGGAGTCTCTTTGCAACTTTTGATATATTCAAGTGATGCAATTTCGCTGCTGTGTGCCAAATTTGTCACTATGCTCTGCATTTCATGCTCACTTTCCATATGCACTCAGGAGAATAAATTTTTCCCGAATACATTTTCTGCAGCCGTCCTTTCATAAAATCATTGATTTCCAGTCCTGTCAGAGCAGCAGGACACTTTCCTCATCGGTCTTGGCAGAAATACAAATACAGATAGGCTGCTAAATAATGCAGGAGCTGAAACGTCAATAAAGGAGACATGAGAGGCGTCAGATTAATGGCCAGGTCGTAAACTCTTGAGGTCTCACCCTGCTAATGTGTGGCTCCATCAGGCCCAACAAGGTTAAACTACATTACAGGCTATCATTCATAGAGTCCAACTGGAACGTTCAGTTTAAATTGTGGCCATCCCTGTTACTGACACAGCTCTGCTTACTGTAAGTGACTTTGCTATCACCGAGGACAGGAGCAAGAGATTGGTTCAGGGAAATGAGCTTGCTGCCACACTGAGTAGAGATGAGCGCAGCAGCAGACTGGTGGTGGTGTGGTTTGGTGGATTTAAATGGACAAGTGGACTCCCTGCCAAAGATGAAAATATTTACCTCGGTGAAATAAAACTGTACGGGTCAAAGAAGAGGTCCCAGTCCGCTTTCATGAGGGGATTTTATTTCATGTGTTCTGTCAGGCTTTATCACCTTCGTGGGAGCTTTTTGGCACAGCCCTTCAGTACAGTAAATGTTTACGGTGATGTGTGTTTTACAGAGTATGTTATCACCACTGGGAGCGGATTGTAAATATCTTGAAATGAATCGTATTTATTATTTCAGGTCTAGCAGCAGACCAGTGTGTTTTACTTCTGGACTGTGTGCCACGAGATTCCCCCTGATCAGAAAAACATAACCATTAAAGTACCTAACCTTACGCCAGTATATCTTTTATGAATTTGAAATACTGTGGTTTCCCTGTTGTACGTGCTCTGTGTTTCAATATCACTACCAACTTGCAGGTATCATAGTGTGGCAAAAGCAAGATTGTGTTTTGCCTGATCTGTGTTTACTTAATTCATGTAATGCCGGAATTAACAAAAGGACGTTTTGTGTTTTGTGAGCGGTAATGTTTGAAGCTGTTGAGGCTTTTGAATGTTAATGAATGCAGATTAAAAGCCCCTGTCTCTTCCTTCTTCTGCTGCTTCTTCTTCTTTTTCCTCTCCTCTAACACTGGATTCTTTTCTCCCCTCTGCTGTCGCTTCACCAGGAGGTAGAGGTCAGTTTCACCACTCTCTGTATGAAGCTCTTCCCCTGCTTTTGTATGGCGCTTTTTCATTCATGACTTATTTCTCTTCTCTTTTTGTCACCCATTATCTCTCTGCTTCTCTCTCTATCTTCTCTTCCCCCCCACATCTCCTTCAACTTGCTCATTTTAATTAGAACGATTGATGTTCTAATTAAGTGGAAAAAAGGGACAGAGCACTTAAAAGCCAGCTCACTCCGACACCATATGTCTCACATAGGCATTGAATGCAGAATGTTTGGCTCATTTCCATACAGACCTACAGTCGCCGTACATACCCATCTGTCTCCATTGTGACTCACTTAACTAATTATCATGCTGGAAGCCTAATGTACACGCTCTAATCATTGTGCGATTATATGTACACTAATTCAGTTCTCCTCTGTCAAGATGACAGAGTAATCATATCTCATGCCATCATCAAATACACTGTGCACACAAGTCCTTAGTGTGGTGAAAGACTTAAACGGCTTTGTCTCTCCTTCCATCTCTCTGCAGGATGACTATGTCCGCACCTGGGATGAAAATCAAGGTTCAAACGAAAGTAAGTCTCTCTCGTCTTGACTTTGTTTTGCTCTCTCTTTCACCAGAATGTATCCACTATACCATTTTATTCCATTTTATTTCCCTCTCGCTGTATGGTTGGTCAAGCTCCCTGCTCCTCTTAAACATGTCTTAAAAATGCGGTCCAGCTGATTTTGTTCATTAGTTCATGTCAGCTCATATGGGTCCACTAAGAAACAATTTCTTTGTTATCACAGCCCGAGGCTCTACTCTGAGGCAGTGAAAGCAAAGAAACATGATTTCTTTAAACAGTCTGGTATTATCTTTCAGCATATTAGTAGATTCCATGACTTGTAGCTCGTGTGTGTTGTTTTCCATAGCGCTCCTGGTTCATTGTTTCAGCATTGTGTACACTCTGTATTTGTATTCCTGGGTCTACCGCTGTCCACACTTGTAGTGGTTTCTCTGTGAAAAGGTCGAAAGATGTGAGTGCTCAGTTGCATCTGCTTGAGTGCGCCCGATCTGCCTCCCCCAGGATATTCGAAACTTTGGCTGGACTTTCAACCCATCACCACTTCATTCTCCTCTCCTCTCCTCTCCCCTTCTCTTTTCTTTTGCATTTGAGCAAGAGCCATGTGGAGAGGCTGTCTGTCTAAAAAGCCTCCTCTTCGACTCCTGCCGTGACTCCGGCCTTAATTGAGCCTCTGGCAGATGAAGTCATGACACAGAGTCATGTCCTCAACCATTGTAGCTTGATTTGCAGCTTAAATGAAGTCATCTGAATAGTGGAGTCCATTAGAGCAATATCCAAAGGCTTAATGAAGGACTAATTATGGCTTCCGATGAAAAGCCATTGAGAGAGGTGAAAGCAAGAGTAAAAGAGTGAGACAGGGGTGGGGGATAATCGGGCTTGATTTAGTGCAAAGTGACCGACATCAACATTATTCCTGCCAGCTCTAAAGCAAATTGGTGATGAGGAAAACGTGGGTTGGGGGGGAGAGCAACTTGGCTGAAAAAGGATGGATAGGTTTTTCTGTGGTCTGGTAACTGCTTAATCTGTAAAGAGGAGGCTAATGATGTGAAGAAAGAATAGATCAATAGCCTACAAAACTACATGTACATACAAAAACATTTTTTTTTCCACTGAGCATGCACACAGGAATGACACACACATATAAGGCTTATTCAAAACCAACCTAAGTGAAGTTGTGTAGCGCTTTAATGTGTCATGGTTTGACGTGTGTCTGAAAGGCTTGATTTGTGCCTTTTCATTTTAAAATAAATCAGTCATTCAGGAATGAATGAAACCTGAAATTGGCTGATTTCATTACAGAAATACTGAATCCTCTGCCATTATAATGCTGTAGTTTAGGTGTCATGACTATTAACACCTGTCAAAGGCAAAAGGTACAATTTTCATTTAAATTCATGCTGCAATTTCCAGCCATTGGTGGCGATTATATCACAGAGCTGTCAGTATTATTACCGCTGTTCACATTTTACTCTTTGACAGGTTTTATTTCGTGAATAGTAGTAATGCCTATAAATAATAGGCCAACTTTTGTCTCTGATCAGAGTCAACCTAACCTGCAAAGATCAAATTCTAAATTGGCAAAAATCAGACAAAATCTGCATAATTCATGCCTGAGTGCACAGCTTTTATAAAACTTTAGCAAAGTTTTGAACGTTTGCCCCAGGTTGTCAGATGGTACAAAGTACTTTTTTTTTCCAATTTTACACAGCCTCAACCTCTTCTTCTATGTGTCCCTCGTTTTCTTTCTCTGACGTGAGCGTGCTATCTTGCCTCCATTGATCTGCCTTTCTTTATGACTGGCCTAATGAAGTGAAGAAGGGAAAAGAGGGAGATTTGTCCCTCTGAGACATCACTAAATCAGTGTGATGTCTTCACTCCGGAGCTAAGGTGATCAGACACCCATAGCCTGCAGCCGTCATTTCCCAGCCAGGCAGCCCAGACGCTATGCTCACTCGATACTGTCGCGCAGAGGAAGACGGAGCTTTTTGAACTGTCAACATGCCGACAGACAGCGGGATCTGTAGGCTGCGGTGGAAATTTGCATTCAGGCGCTGCGGTGGTTGACTCGACTTGAGCCAGCCCTCCACTAAGTGAGGGAGAGGTCAGGGTAATTTGCAGTCGATTTCTATGGTCAATTTGTCAATCCAACAACTCCCCCTTGCTCTGTGATTTAATCAGCTGGCTCTGTAGGTAAACAGCCAGGGAGAACATTTGTAATTTGGTCATGTAAGCAAGTGTGCACGCATACACACATGCACACACACCCATACGTAAACCGTCAAGTCAAGGCTTGTGTGCAGCACTCACAAAAGACTTGATCCTTTTATTCATACAGAGTCAAGCTTGCTTTCATTATTTAGAGGCTTATCTGAAGCAGAGGAGCCAGGTGAATGGTGAATTGACATTTTCTATCAAATCAATGGCTTACAATCAATGGCAAACTCAAAGGAGATAGGAAAAGACGCTGACACTGCAGTGCACATGGTGTGGAGTTTAATACCTCTGGAGGGTATTGATAGGTTACACACTCAACTTTGTGTGAGTCATGCATGGACCACACACACACACACACACACACACCCCCACACACACACACATACACAATTAAATTGCTCTCAATCTAATGGGAGTGAAATCTCTTTGTACATTTGCCCACCGCCTCAAACTCAGTCTCAACTAGACTGCGCTGCTCTTTCTTTCTTCCTTTCTTTCTTTCTTTCTTTCTTTTCTTTTCTTTTCTTTTCTTTTCTTTTCTTTTTTTTCTTTTTTTTGCTTGCCTTCTGCAGCCAAGATTGGTCAAAAAAACTGGTTTCACTTCAGAAAACCACTGTGTGACACCCACACTGCAGCCACAACTTGGTCCTGCATGTTTTTAATCTGCAGTATCAATCGAGTCAGACCCTTCCTCACCAGGGACAATTTTGCAACTTTCCCCCTGGTAGGCCATTCCAAAATAGCTCCTATAAATACAGACCACCTCATCTTCACATTCCCCAATTTTGCCCAAACTCACCCCCCTCCTTCACTCCCTCAGGCTGCCTGTGGCTGCTTCAATCAAATTGAAAATCCCAGTGCCCACATACAAGGCTGTGAGGGGATCAGCACAACCTCACTCCAAATCCAGTCAAAAAACAGCAGTAAGACTCCATCTTCCATCACGGGCTGGAAACTTATCTTTTCAGGACATAGCTCACATCACAGCTCGCTTAATCTGCATACTCAAATTATGCTATTTTAGCTGTTTGTCTCCTATATGATCATGCTATGATAACAGGAATATCGCTCCAGTTCATCTCTGACCTCAGCGCTCCTTACGCGAGTTTGCTTGTTATTTTGGTGATGTGGGAATTTAATTTATTGATGCATCCATGCAAATGTAAATCACTGCACTTGGCTTCAGTGTTGCCTTAGAGATATAGCTCTGATGATATTAGAGATTGCGAACGTGTAGCGGTTAAGAGGCTTGATGATGAGGATGTGACCTGAGTGTTCCGTCCGTTATCCTCAATCTGCGGGGATTAACCGCATATAAATCTGGATTGGATTAGACTGAAGCACCAGGAGGCTAATTGGGAGAGGCTTACTGCAGCTAGCTTTAGTATAATACCATAAGAGATACTTTCCAGAAAAAAAAAGTAAAGAAAGGAAGAGGTGGAGGGGGGCTGAAAGGAGAAATAGCACGAAAGAGAGAGAGAGAGTTCTCAGAAATACCAGATTGAGCTGCAAATCACAGTCAGTCCAGAAATGATTTCAGGACCACTGAGAGCCTGTTGCTATGGAGACGTCATCATTGCAGGCTCTGCTTTAATCCGTGGAAGCCTGTTAAGTTAACATGAGGCTCAGGCAGCCACCTTATGCTTCTGTACTCACAACACAACACTGTGCCAGCATTGTAGCTGCTTGCTACCAACAAGATTTATTTACAAATGTTTTCCTATTAGAGGGCAGGATTATCTGCTCTCTGTCTGTGTTTTCTCGTCCTCATTTCTTTAGCATAGGTATTAGTTAAATCTTCATTTGAAGCAACGCACAGCAGAGAGGTTTACCATCTACGCAGCATCCCAATAGGTGAATCTGGCTTTGGCACATTTGCCCTCCTATCCCTTTTGCTGTGGTCCTCTCTCTCTCTCTCTTGCTGTTACACTCCTCTGCCTTTATCTCCTTGTCCTGCTCTGTCTCTGAAGGGTTGAGTTGGCCGCTGGCCTTGCTGTACCCTGATTGTGCTGATGCACTGGTGTGAATCAGACATGGGGGTGAAACATCAGACCTGCCAGGAAAAGTAATCGGGCAGCAGGAAAACAGGAGCTGGGTGAGAAAGTGAGAGCAAGCGAAAGTGCAAAAGGGAGATGGGGGAGCGAGAGGGTGAGAAAGGCAGGGAGAGAGAAAGGGTGCATTCCCTTACCCTAGAAATTCTTCCTCCTTTAGTTCCCTACCTCTTCTTTTTTTGTGACCTGGAAATTAATGTTTGTCATGCCATCTTGCGGACCGTGACCATCCCAGCGCCGTAGGACATGAAATAATCTTCTTCAGTGTCTCTCCTCCTAGCGGGGAGTTTCCTTTCAGGAAGTATTTTTAGACACCACATCCGCAACCACATGCAGGCTGCTCCACCCAACTCAGTTTTAACATGATATCCATTACAATAAATCATGATGTTCCCTCTGTGTATTTTTGTTTGTTTGTTTTGTATGTGTGATGTTTGGTGTCTGTGATATTGTTACTTGAAGCTTTGGTAGTTTTTGGCCTGTTGGTGTTGCTGTAGCAGGCCAATCATTTCATATGTGAACATCTAACCTATTTTGTGAGCTATTTTGTATTTAAAATGTCAAAATCCATCATCGAAAACAAGCCAGCAGCAGCTGAGAAATCGTGCAGGGTGGACAGAACCCAATCTGTAGTCCCTTCTCCAATCTTCTTACAATAAGGGGGAACAATAACAGGCAAGAGGGCCAAAATGATTTTCCTGGGAAAATGTCAGAGGCTAATAATGACAGGCATATAGATCATTTTGGATTCTTAAATTTGTAGGCTGTATCTTTACTAGAAAACATTTATGTGGGCTCACCAGAAGGCTTAATCCTAAATTCCATTAAATGTTTGTGTCTAGACTAGACAGTAGTTTACGCCTGTACATTCCTGCTGATATCAAGCAGTTTCAAAATGTTGGTTGATATAATCTTTGCGGTCACAGTCACAATATAAAAATATGGCTTACACTTTAAATAAGCCTGGTATTATTATTAAGCTCTGTGGCTGGCTCTGAGACGGTTGTGCCTGGGCCACTTCATCTGTAATGAACTCTGACTTTTACGATAATAGGAGGAAACAACTGTCCCAGTTCTGTTCACGTCTCCTCCTCCTCTCATTCACTTTCTTCTCTTCCTTTCCTCACCTCCTCTAATTTACTTTCTGCTAGGGAACACGTGGTAGAGAGGGTAAAAAGGAAATGAGACACACCCAAAGAAAGAAGGGCTGTGGTATGTGTGAGGCACAATACACACATATATATATACAATCAATGCCAACTGCGATATAGGCTGGCCAAAGGAAACGGCTCCACTGATGGATCAAGAGTCTGCATTTGGGTGCTAATGCCTCCAAGCTTTCCTGTTTTTTCCAAGCAGAGCAGTCCGTCAGTCAGTCACAGTGCGTTATACAACCAACTCAGCCGTGACAGCGGGCTATATTGTTTCGGATTTGCTTCTCAAATCAGATATCTGCTTCAGTAATGCTGTGATGTAGTCGACATTAATGTATTCTCCCTCAGCCAATGGAGATGACAAGATGGGAGTTACTACGCCTGCCGGCTAAATTATTATCGCAATAAAATACAATACATACCATAAAGAGAGTTTTATATGAATCATGAGGAAACTCTGTTTTATAGATAAAGCCTGCAGTGATGCTTTGTGAATGAGCAGCCTCACTGTGTACTGTACTGATGGATAGTTTAGGTGAATAGAGTCGGGGGAGCAGGGAAGAAACTGGAGTGTGACATCCGGGCCGGGCTCCAGAGGGCCTGCTAGGAACAGACAGCGGTGACATATGAGTATGTGTGTGGTGCTGACACACGGTCCAGTATTAGCCGCTAGCAGAGAGTGTGATTGATGGGGCCGAGTGAGCTCGCTGTGCAGGCTTTAACCTACATTGCAAAAAAGTATCCATATTAAAAAAAAATCATACAGTGCAGTACTGAGTCTCAAAATTGCATTTCTCTTCCAAATAATCGGGAAAATCTGCAGGTTATGTACCAAAATTTCACTTGTTTGTAATGCAGATAAACCTGTTTCAAAAATATCTTTTGGATTGGATTACATCAGTTGAAGTGTCCCATCTTATGATCTTACCGGTGAAACTGCATTGGAAGCAATTTAATCTAGCATTCTTTTTAAATTCTTTACAAAAAGAAAAAATTATTCTTCAATTCTATGCCAATGACGATTGCCTCTGCACTGCTACTGTGCACGCTACACTGAATTACTGCTATTAGGTTGTGCAGAGCAAATAGAGGGGCAGTGGAAAAGAGGAGAGGAGATTTGAGACAGGGAGAGCAAAGAAGGATGAGGAGGCAGAGGGAGATGAAAGAATCTGAGCGGTAACAAAAAAAAAGAAAGATGCTTAGAGAGCAAAGAGAGAGTTCTGGTTTTCTGTTTTTCCTCCCAGATGTAGACACCACCAAGGACCCCTGCCAGAAGGTTAAGTGCAGCCGACACAAGGTGTGTATCGCCCAAGGCTATCAGAGAGCTGTGTGCGTCAACCGCAAGAAACTGGAACACAGGTGAGTGTGTGTAGCCCCTGGGCAAGTAGTAAGTGATTTCCCATATACACATTATCAAAAAACTATTTTCTGCTCATTCGCATTTACACAAGGTCAACATGACCAAGTGTGCAGCCGTTTCGTTGGAATGCTCTCCCCAGTGGGCTACAATAGTAATTATAAAGGCTGGGATAAGATTGTTTGTGTACTACTGCAGTACATCACCACCTGCTGTTTAATACACGGGGACACCATGGAGGAAGGTTGTTTGCTCGATGTTCAGGCTTGTGTACCCTGATAGAAAAAGTGAAGCGGTTGCAGTCTCTGCTGAATATAGTGTGACTGAGGTGTTCATGTGTCCTCCATCCTGCAGACTCAAGCAGCCTGCACTCAGGTCTCCTGAGGGGAACTGTCAGCCCTGTCCCATTTCCTCCACTGGGCCCGTGTGTGGATCAGATGGACACAACTACGCCTCAAAGGTACACTGACACGAATACAAACCTACCTGTGGCCTACTTTTTGAACTCGCATACATAATCGAATAGCATATCATAATAAAAGCCGTGGCTCTCTATGAAATAGTCTGTTTTATTTGTATAGAGGTTTTTGTGTTGTCTTTTTTCACTGTAATGCTCTATTTTCCTTGACTGTAAAGCACATTGCATCGCATTTGACTGTGTGAAATGTGCTATATGAATGAAGTTTGGTTTCATTTTGGCATGCT
>OMLB01061316.1:0-11403 GCA_900302555.1 Myripristis jacobus
AGGCTGTTCCCTGGTCTGGGACCAGCAGGAAAATGCTGCTTCACACATTATGAGCGCTCTGAGCTGTGCTCCCCTCTGTGTTAGGCTGCACCATTTCAGGTGACTACCTCTTGAAGCTCATGGAGAGAATGCCAAGAGTGTGCAAAGCAGTAATCAGAGCAAAGGGTGGCTATTTTGAAGAACCTAGAATATAAAACATGTTTTCAGTTATTTCACCTTTTTTTATTAAGTACATAACTCAACATGTGTTCATTCATAGTTCTGATGCCTTCAGTGAGAATCTACAATGTAAATAGTCATGAAAATAAAGAAAACGCATTGAATGAGAAGGTGTGTCCAAACTTTTGGCCTGTACTGTATGTACATATATAAATTTTACTATGGGTATTTCATATGTGTTATAAACTTATATCTCCATATATCCAGCGGATGTATTTATGTTATGTATTTCCTTACATGTAACATATATGGCAAATCACTCTTGATATAGGGTCATATATGTACTTATATGACATTTCTGTATGGGAGCTGGCAGAATAATTTAACATAGTCCAATTGTGAAATGTAGCAGCGATACACCTGAAAACAAGGAGGGAGAAGTGAAAAAACAGCAGAAACAGAAACAACCAAATCTCCTCATATCAGGTTGTTGTTTCACACACTGTTGCAGCTGGGCTACAGCTTGATGTGGCAAAAATTTCCCCAATTGGGCCAGATGTGGTCAGGAAAAACTGCCCATAACATGCACCAAAAAAATGAGTGCTGGAGTTCCCCAAATGATAATCTTGAGACAGTTCAGTGCAAACAGGTTTATTTCTGTCAATAGTATCAACAGTAATAACCCTTGAGCAGCTTAACTGACTCAAACTGCATTGTGCTCCTGCTTATTTAGTGACCAGATGGCCCTCCCAGCTGGGGGACCGCCTTCCTATTTTTCCTTACTCAGACCTTTTTGGGATCAAAAACAATCGTGTCAACAGGGTCTTTCCAGGACTCCTCCTGGAAATTACAGTGTCTCTCAGAAAGTACCTGGATGTCCTGACAGTTAGGTTGGGTCTTTTTCCTTGCTCATTTTTTTTAAAAGAATATTTTGCTTACCAAGGTTGCAATACAATTTCTGGATAGTTTATCTACCAATCTTAATTATTTAGATTATACGTTGTTTACTTTTACTACACTACCATTTATCCTAAAATAGCTTCCACAACCTCTGCATAAAGGATTTTTATCTACCAGGTTTTTTTGGACTGGTCAGGGGGAACTTGGCTGAAAAAATATTTCAGAGCGGGTACATTATTGAAAAAAGTACCAAAGAACCACTGAATTCGAGTGTACTGAGACTGCTATTTCTGACATATTAGCACTGTCAGCTTTGGTGGTTTCATTCCCACTCATGCTAAAACTGTTTCGGCTGTTGTTCCTGCATGGTTTTTGGATAAAACAACAACTAAACTGCAAACTTGATTTAACAGAAAATCATTACAGCATTTTCCCAAGTCTGCATTGGCACTTTATAGTCAAATCCCGACTTTTCTCAAAGCTTTCATCAAACAGATTTACAACACAGTTGCCAGAATAAAATGTTGCCATTCTATGCTTTCATAAACCTTACCTTAGCCACTTCCATTAGCTTTGGTAACCACCAAAACTACTTGGCTAAGGTTAGGAAAAGGTCATGGTTAGCATTGCAAAATGTTAATGCTAATGTTAAACATAATATTAGCTAACTAATGTTAGCGAAAAACAAACATGTCTCTTGCTTTACACATCTGCCACTCCACCTGCCTCCTAATGTCACATTTTTCACGTGGCTTTACACCACACCACAACACTTGAGCTTGAACTTCACATTTGAATGTATCCTTGCTTTTTTCCTGCTGAATGGGTAGAGCTTGGTTGCAACTTGCTGAAGAGAAAATAATGGCAGTAGAAAATAATGATTTCAGATGTGAGATCCAGAGCTTGCAAGTGTGTGTGTGTGTGTGTGTGTGTGTGTGTGTGTGTGTGTGTGTGTGTGTGTGCACCCCATACCTGATGACCCACCAGCCATCCAGCAGCTTGTGAATGACCTCGATGGTTACCCCCGTTTCCAGATTCATCTCGTCGTCCTGCTCTGCCTTGTAGGCCTTGATGGTGATGAACAGCTCTCCTGTTGTGTGAATAAACAGACAGAACAGATTCCAAATACAGGCCAGGGGCTGTATGTACCAAGGATATGTATGCATTTAAACCATGCTGAGCAAAAATCTACGCAAAGATTGCTTTGTATCAAAGGGAAACTTGACGTGAGAATCTCTGCACAGACTCTGCAGCTGGCACACAGATTGTCGCAGAGAATGTAGAGAGTCACTTGGAGAGATTATGTAGGAGCAATTCCAAATGTGATATTTTTTACTGTTTTTACACTAATAGTCTGTGTTGTGTGTCCAAAAAAATAAATAAAATCAGAACATTAATGTTCGTTTTAAATTGGTATATTTTGCCCAAGGTATTTTATTGCTCATTATATTTACATGACAGAAATGTGGCATTATGGTAAAACTACCTCTTGAAGCTCATCGAGAGAATGCCAAGAGTGTGCAAAGCAGTAATCAGAGGAAAGGGTGGCTATTTTGAAGAAACTAGAATATGAAACATGTTTTCAGTTATTTCACCTTTTTTTTGTTAAGTACATAACTCAACATGTGTTCATTCATAGTTTTGATGCCTTCAGTGAGAATCTACAATGTAAATAGTCATGAAAATAAAGAAAACGCATTGAATGAGAAGGTGTGTCCAAACTTTTGGCCTGTACTGTATGTATGTATACACACTTATGAAGCTGTGCCAGCATTAGTGATGGGGGAACTACAGTGTGATTCCTTGATGAGAAAGAGGTAACTTGCCTGCATAGTTGGGCTCGGTATCCTCAGCCTCCTCTGGTCCGTCCAGAGGCTCCAGGTAGGAGGCGGGAACCCAGCCTCGCTTTGACTCACACTGGCAGAACCACCAACCTGAACAGAAGAGAACAGACGACCGGGGCCGCCAAGATACAGTGACTCGTGTCACTTACTAATATCATTTATATGATTACATGTGACAAATAAACTTGATTGATTGATTGACTGATAGATTGATATGCAATGTATTACTAATGACCATGACACAGTGCCGGTGGGTTCATGAGTGTTGTTCCTCAATACCATTCAATCCATTGTTATCGTGATGGCTGCCCAAGGTGGCAGCTCTGAAAACAGCCAACCCGACCCATTCCCTTTCCATTCAAATGTTGTTTAAAAGGCAGGGGAGTTTGAACAGAAGCATGAAGTCTTTACTCTTTCTTACCATTGGGGCTTTTCTCCACAATTTCCACCAGATCCCCAGTGTGCAGATTGATCTCATGTTTGGAAGTCTTGCTGTAGTCGGCGATCACCCTGTAGGTGTCCAGTAGGATGGGACCAGAAATCTCTGACAGGAGGAGGAAAAGTGAGGTGAAACCTCTGTTCAGCTCACAATACACAGGCAATATGTAAAGACAACAGATTTTACCAATTCAAAAGCCCTTTCTGAAATTATTTGCTGACATAAAACTTGAATTCCCTGTGAATTATGACTTTAGTTATCAGTTAGTTATCATTAGAACAACAACAACAATACTAGTAACAATGATAATAGTAAGCTTCATTTATCAAACTGATAACAAATAATAAAACAATAAAACAGCAATGAAACAATTATAAGACACTGTAAATACATAAATTGGAACAAATAAATAAATTGCATAGATAAATGAATGTGTTGCATATATGAAAAGTTGATAGAATGAGCAAATAAAATACAAAAGTTCTTAAGTAGAGCTTTGTGGCATAAGGTGGCATTTGGGAATAACACTTATAAGCAACAACTGCCAATGAAAAAGGCTACAAAACACAGCAGCAGTGGGCTCTATGGACGGCAGGCTCCGACGTATTTCCGGTCAAATCTCAGTTCACATATCAACTTACGCTGCCACCTGCTATCTATAGCAAGCCGGTTGGCTGACCATCTGGGTTCAGTGTAAACTGTATCTCAGTCGGAATGTCATGATAATTTTTCATTGTTTTTCCCCTTTTTTGAATCGCCTTTATTGTTAATGATAAGCTCAAAGCCTATGAAACCAAGGACAGCTGCACATCCTATCATTGCTGCGTCCCACAATGTATAAGCTTCAGCCAGGTTCAACTCCATGCTCAGCTTCCATACAGAGACAGAGAACTGCTGAAAAAGTGGCTAATTGATATTCTCAGAGACACACAAGTGTATGCGGCCCAGTAGCTGAACGGTCAGCTGATGGACCAAATGCAAATTGAAGTGCATGTCTGCTGTAAAGCAGCTACATAATGAATAAAAACACAAAGTCTGTTTTTTTTGTTTGTTTGTTTGTTTTTTTAACCTCGTCTGTAATTTCAGATTACTTACTTGTTCCAGTGGATTTGAGAGGGTTCTCTGCTTAGGTGGATAAATCAACCTGTAATATTTCTGTGGTATTCCTGTAGTAACTGCAACGTGCAATACATGACCACTATACTATTTCTGTAGTATTCCTATAGTAACTATAGCATCTATAGTTAGAAAGAATGTGTTTAATCACGCCGGTGCACAAAATTTAGGAAAGGATGGGGCCTCCGAATTTTATATGGAGGAAAACATCTCCAATCCATTACAAAGTTATTAACCAGGCAAACTCACAAGGTTGGGGATGTTGAAGAATTGAAAGCACATGTAGCTGATTAGATGGTGTACATAAAATAGTTCAGCATGAGCCTTACCAGATGCATTGCCTCTGGACTTATCCCTGGACACCACAAAAGTCTCATTTCGCTTCAGTCTGCAGATGAAATGATTATACAGAATGTCATTACTTACACACATAAACTTCCAATGGCAGCAGTGTAAGGCTGGAAACATGGAAGAGTTCAAATTAAAGTTTCGTTGTGTATAAAAATAAACAATTAAAATTATTACTATTATTATGCTGGTAAATAGCTCTACATCTGTGCAGGATAATGTACAGTGAGTTGGGGTCTTGATTCAATTATCTGAGATTTTTGCAGATATTTTGCAATTATGACTGACTTTCTGTGCTGAATTCCATAAGATTTTAGTATTTTTCTTTATGTATTGTCTTTGCCTCAACTAATGGAATCACCAAATTTGAGTTTTATTTTGTTGCATCTTTCATATACAAATTTTCTTAAAATTTGCCCAGGCTGGACACAGTTTCGTACAGTTAAATGTCACACCTGGAAGCTCCACTGCAAGTTATGTAACCTCTCTCTCTCCTGTGTCTCCTGCAAGTCCCCATTCAAACTGTCTACCAGATCAGTTGGCATCATGCATGTTATACTGACGGGTTTGGGGCAGGTGGGTTTTCATCCTCCGGTCGGACCTTGAAGAAGCTGCAGACCAGCGTGCAACGCGAGATGTGAGGCGGCAGGTTGATGAGAGAATGGCAGTACTCTGCCAGGGTGCTCTGCCTTGTCTCTGTGGACTTCTGGCTGTCCACCCACCTGGGAGCTGAGGACACAGAGGGCTCTAGTTTCCCGACGCAGCTCAGGGTGGCGCAGTGAGGCGAACCCCGTGCAGAGCTAGTTTCGACCAGCGCAACGTGGGGGGCGCACACTTTGGTAGTTTCGCAGACCGAGGTGCGCCGAGATGGGAGTGGCGGCGCAGCAGGGGGAGGTGCTGACAGATTCAGCTTGGCGCAGTGACAGTTTCGTGCCAAAAGGCTTCGCCGAGGTGCACCCAAAGCTCGCCATCTGAAACCACGTCTACTTTCAGCGCAAGGCACAGCGGGGCCGGCGCAGTGGAAGTTTGGCTGACTGGCGCACATCACCAAAACCTCACAATCAGCACAAACGGTGCCAATCTCCTTTGATCTGACATCAGTTGTGACGGGACAGTTGATATGGACAGATATGTATGTGCTGATTGAGATAGTAGCATTGAATAGTGTTTTTTGTCGGTATTTATTGCATTGTTCATGTGCCTGACATTCCGGAGGCCTGCCTGTGAGGTTTTGGTGACGTGTACGCACTGCGCACCTGTCAGCCAAACTTCCACTACGCTGGCTCCACTCCACCTGCGGCAGTAGACCTCCATGTCAATTGTGTAAATGTTCATTACGCCTTCGCGCAGCGCATTTTAAAGGCGAGGACAGGGGCTCATTTGATTGGTTTAAAGTGAATCGGCTGTGTCAAACCCACTCCACGCCTTCTCTCCTCCCTTCCGCCGGTAGGAGGGATGGCGGAGTACTTGCGCCACCGTGCACGGCGTGCCAAACTTGCAAAATCCACCTGGCCACACCCAGTTGGCGAAGCGCAGCTGCGCTGCGACCCCGCCTCGCCAGGTCTGCGAAACTAGAGCCCAGAGAGGAACACATGTCAGCTGGACAGCTGAGGTGTTATTCTACGTGAGAAACTGTCCTGTACCTGAAGAGTTGCATGTCAAGGGCTATATCACAGAAACATCTCATCTTAAAGGAATACTCAAACGTTTTGGAAAAAGTCCCCTTTTTCTGACTGCTCCAGACTGAGACAAGGTGTTTGATAACATTTTCACCTCTGTATAGCCAGTGGTTTGGTTCCTACAGGCAGCATTTCATGTTAGCTTAGCATAAAGACTTAAAGTCTGAGGGAGCTGCAGTTGTATGGCTGAGACAGTGCAGAACACTCCTCGTTTCACTATCCTCCTTTAGTTTCTGGTTTTTGAAACTCAAAAAAAAAAAAAAACCCTCCCACTCGAAGGTGAAGACATGGAAATTTCCACATCAGTGTATGTGTATGGTCTAGGTAAGACTGAGGTATTGCAGGAGTATTGAGGTTTCTTGTTGCTTTTCCTTCTCCACGTTGCACCAGATTTGTTGTGTAAGCAAAACTCGTATGAGTCGTATGAGTTCTGCTTTCACGATAAATGCTTTGGTCCACCGCCTGCCCTCGAAGACTGATGAGGAACCAAAACTATCTGCTGAAAACACACAACTACGCAATGTCTGAGCTTCATCTGTCATAAAAATGTCATGGTTAATTTAGGGTGATCATATTTTCCAACTCCCAAACTGAGACCCTTAAGTATACTTAAGAGTACGTATACTTAAGGTTAGTTGTATGTTTATGCATGTGCACATATATGTGCTTATGCACGTACCATAGGTGTCTTCATCAGGAGGGGGGACGGTTATTTCAGCACTTAGCTCACGCCAAGCACCATTCAACACCACAAACAGCACATCAGCAAACAAAAAATGGCAAAGTAAAATTGTACACACAAAACATAATGATTGCACTGGTGGGTTATAACATATGTACTCATTGTGAGATACCTTAGACACAAGGTATTTGTCAGTGTGCACAAGCAGTGGCAGCCCATAACACAGGCTCTGCCTGTTGTTTGTGCAGCTGTTTGAATCCTGGCATCATTAGATTCATAAAATGTTGAACATTTTTGATGTATAACATGTCGATGTTTGTTTTAAAAAGTGGGAACGAAGGCACACACAACGAGCTTCAAGAGCAAGGCATTTCTGTCAGGATCTGCTAGGAAAATCTGTGTGGAACATGACGTTGCCAGCTCCCAAGGGTGTAGCATTAAAAATAGAGGTAAGACAGCTTCAACTTCAATGACATCAACAGATGAAGATTCAGCAGACAACTCTAAATTTTTGGTGTATAATATGTGTATATTCAGTTTGATTTGTGGGCGTGATTAGCAAAAAACAAACAGAGACAATTTGGGAGTGAATGTTGAAAACCAGGACATTCAGTGTTATTAGATATTAGATGGGACTTGCGACACCCAGCATGAAACTGGGATGTCTGGTCATTGTAGGTTAGATGTCCAGCAGCATGTCAAGAGGATTTCTGTTTTCACAGGACAACATACAAAGTAGCTCATGTTGTGGGTATTACAAACATCTAGTCTTGCCAGCTTTGTCCTGTACTGCTTTAAAGTTGGGTCCATAAACCATAAACTTAAGCAAACTCTGATGCAAACATTTCTGTCTTGTTGCAGGTTGTATTTGCCTCAGTAACAGAGAAAGGAGAAGTAGAGTAGCACATTTGGTTCATAATCACAGGTGCTTCCTGGACGCATGCATTCAACAAAAATATTTTCCTTTCCTTTTCTTCAAACATGCATTGCTCTCCATTGCGTATATATAGTCTAACACATGGTGTGCTGTGGGCTTACACTCCATCAGCTCTGTAGCCTCTCTGCACACATCGCCAAACCTAATTCCTCTTTATTTCCTGTACTTGGTGAATTAAGTGATTCTGATTACTGTGTTCTGCAACGACAGTCATTTAGTTTCACAATGCTCTGTTGCAACACACATTATATTTCCCAGCTATAATAAGAACTGACAAAAGAGTGAAGAAATGTGATCTGTGCAGATGAGACAAACAAGCCAAAAGGGGGCATATTGTTTTTGTAACTCCAAAGAAAAAAACAAAAACAATGAAAGTGTGGCATGTTAGCGTGTCTATGTTTTGGTCTATGTGAGTGTGTGTGTGTGTGTGTGTCCGTGTATGTGCATACGTTCGTGTATGTGCATACGTGCGTGTATGTGCGTGTGTGCACGTGTGAGCATAAATCAATCAGGAGGGATCCACATTTTAATTTCATTATACAAACTGTTGTATAATGACCAATAAACTTCCTTGTATCCTTGTATATTCAAAGAAAGAAGGAGAGGGAGTGTGTGTGTTGTGTTAAGGGTATGTAGTTGTGTTCTCACCTGGTAATGAAGGGATGATTCTGTCTTTCTTCTCGATCTGACCAGCCTCAATGGGAAACATCTCCTTCAGGGTTTTCTACGACAAAAAACAACTTGTCTCAACACGGAACAACTTGATTCTATTTTATTTTAGATTAGGCTTAGGTTTAGTGGATTTGCTGATTCAGCTGATTAAAATAAGAGGGGAAAAGCTTGTGTTTTTGAGACAGATAACCCCCAAAGAGCTTGTGACGATGTCTCTGAGCTACATAACAGTTGTTTTGCGGTGCAGAGGAACTCACATGGAAGGTGTGGATCTCAGGATATGTCCTGTAGATCAGCTTCTCAGAGAGGTCGCTCCATTTTATAATCAGCATGTAGACCTGCCAATAGAAAATCAAATCAAATCAATAAGAATATCGGTGATTAAGAATACCATCAATTATATCAGACTTCTACTCTGTTCACCATCTGCTGTTTTACAAAAACTGTGAAAGTTTCAGCACTGTTTTGTGCCATACAGTAACCCAGCAGATTTACTGACAAATCAAAAATGCAACATTTTGGATCAGAATGCAACAAAATGTAAAATTTCAGCTAGAGGCTGACAGTCTCAGCAGTACCATTTTTAAATTAAGTTCAACTTTATGTGGAGCCCTTAATCACTTGTACAGTCTCAAAGGGCTTTAAAGGCCCCACAGTTTATAGAAAACAAACCAAAATGCCCCAGGCAGCCAATAAAATGTCATCTGGTGATGATTCTTTAATGCTGCTTCATATAAAGCCCCTTTAATTCAGCTCAGTGTACAGTTCAGTAATGTGAGGATTTTGCCTCAGCACCATGATCATCCTCATTAAATATTTAAGTCTGCCTATATGCATATATTAGTGCACCCTCTTTGTATTATATGAGACATAACTACTCTCAGCCCTATGATTTCTACAGCTTTTCAGGTCAAATTCACATTCCATTCAAGAACTTTCAAGAACTTAGTTGTCAAGGTTTTCCAGAACATTTCAGTAGCAGAAATTTCCGTGTCATCGCAAACTTTGTTTTTATTTTGGCAGTAACATTTTCTTTAAAGTTGCTGAGATGGAAGTGGCTGTAGTTGCAGCTTCCAATTCTCAGTGACTTTAAAGCATTTTTTGATATGTGATTTGGGCTAGGTCCTGGCAATATATCGATATTATATCAATATTGTGATATTAGAATAGATATTGTCTGGAATTTCAGATATCATCATAACATGATACAGCGTGTGTATTGTCATTTCTTAGTTTAAAAGCCTTCATGACAGTTAAGACAGGCATTTTTCTGAACTTATTAAATTGCTGTAGTTGTTATGTTGTTTGTATCTATCAGTTCATTTGTCATATTCACATCACTAATGATTGTTTATCAGAAATGTCTTGTAAATATCTAATGAAAGCTCCAACA
This sequence comes from Myripristis jacobus, assembly GCA_900302555.1. Lineage (NCBI taxonomy): Eukaryota > Metazoa > Chordata > Actinopteri > Holocentriformes > Holocentridae > Myripristis > Myripristis jacobus. The sequence goes on from OMLB01061316.1 coordinate 10,170, forward strand.
GTCACTCCCACATTATCGTCACAATACCAGTATTGATTCTGTGAAAACTATCATGACATTTGATTTGGTTATTAGCATGTCCTTCATGATGAAAAAAAATTATTACAGGGTTTCAAGCACATTTACAAACCTGTTTGTGACTCAAAAAAAGAGTCTAGCACACTGTTCTGTCACAAAAGCAAACAAAATCCACCCAATTCAAACACTCAGCTATGATTTAAAGTGTGCATTGACAAATCCCGAAATACTCAGTCAAAATGTGATGAGTAAAATGTGTGTTTTATGGAAGAAATTCTTGAATCTTACATAGTGCTGACTTGGGAAGAAGCGCTTCTCAAAGCCGAGCAGCTCCACATGCCTGACGTAGTTCTGCATGCTGGATGGAGCAGAGAGACGTGGCTGCTGTGAGGAGAAGATGGAGTCGACTGAGCCAAAAGGCTACAGAGGGCTTATATGGTGTGTGTGTGTGTGTGTGTGTGTGTGTGTGTGTGTGTGTGTGTGTGTGTGTGTGTGCGCGCGCGTGTATGTGTGTGTGTGTGTGTCACCAGCCTAACACACTAGTGGTTCCTCTTTGAAAGTCTTAACTGAGAAAGGTAAACCAAAAACAAACTCAAGTCAACCGTTTCAATTGTTATTACTGAATTATTATTATTATTAATATTACTGTTGTTGTTATTATTGTTATTATTTTTACTATTATTAATAGTAGTAATAATAGTAGTAATGTAAATGTAGAATTCAACATCAGAAAAGATAAGTAGAACTACAGTGCATTCAGAAAGTATTCAGACACCCTTCACTTTTTTTTACTTTTGTTATCTTGCAGTCTGATGCTACAGTTGTTTAAATTAATATTTTCTCTCATTTATCTTCAATCAGTATCCTATAATGACAAAGCGAAAACAAAATTGTAGAATTTTTTGCAAATTTATTAAAAAGGAAAAGTGAAAAAAGTGAAGGGGGTCTGAATACTTCCTGAAGGCACTGTAGATAGATAGACAGACAGTCAGACAGATAGACAGAAATAGTGGTGAGTAAGTCCACCTAAACTCTTAAAGTGAGTGAAAGTGAGAATCACTTTTTTACAGGCAGATAGATAGATAGATAGATAGATAGATAGATAGATAGATAGATAGATAGATAGATAGATAGATAGATAGATAGCACTGCAGCCTCCTTGGTGCCACGTGTGGGTTTTCATGGGGCTTTCTGCTAAACTTGTGATTTCAAAAAA